>JAQGCS010002438.1:0-10196 GCA_034702105.1 Fuscozetes fuscipes
TAGATTATGTGGGATATGCCGTCTTTCCCATGGCACTCAAACAGGACATAATGATGGCCGTCTCAGTCAACCAGACCTCACGCATCAATTTGACGAACTGTAACTCTGGCGACTACTCTGACTTCAGTACAGACGCCTCTAGTCTTGAGTTTCCTCAGCCGCCCAAATGGTACCACTATTTCCAGTGTGGATATCGTGGAATAATCGACCACTTCTGTAATGGTGAACCCACACTGGGACTGGATGTCGCTGTCGACGGCACAATACCTCCCGGTTCGGGTCTGTCCAGCTCTTCGGCAATGGTCTGCTCCTCCGCGTTGTCAACATTGATAGCATATTACCAAAAAACGAGTCAGTATTACAGCTATGGGTTTACTGTTTAAATGATTGAGGGATGTGCTCAACAGTAACTCCCTTTCATTTATTAATGGTTTAAACGGAATAATCGATACATAAGTTAATAATTGACTTCTATTTACAGACCAGTTGTCGGTCCCGATCGACAAATTAGAGGTAACACAACTTGCAATCAAATCCGAGCGATATATCGGCACCGACTCGGGTGGTATGGATCAGGCGATCGCTATTCTGGCCGAAGAGGGCAGCGCTAAATATATTGAATTCATTCCTGAGCTGATGGCCACTAACGTGAAGCTGCCCTCTGGGGTCAACTTCTTCATATCGCACTGCGGGGTCTCAATGAACAAAGCGGCCACTGCTCACTACAACACCCGAGTGGCCGAAACCCGTTTAGCCGCTGCCGTTATCGCCAAAAAGCTCAACATTTCGGGCTACCGATTAGGGGACCAGCTGTGGGTTGTGCAACAGGCCAGTCATATTCCTCTGAGCCAAATGGGCGAAAAACTCATCACTATTTTCGATGTCAACAAAAAGTCTTACAATAAGACCGATATTCGCAATATTTTAGGTATTTTTGTATTCAGTATTTCATTGAAGAGCACATATTTCTGGGTATTTTTAGCTCTGATATAATTTTATGACTTCCCTCTGAGTTTGGTTTATTAGTTTCCTTTAATTGACTTTTTGTGGCTTAAATCGATTAATGGTTTGCAATAATAGATTTGTTTGACAGGAATTAGGCTTTGATTCTAACATAAGCTTTGGATTAGATTTAATTGTTTTTTGATTAATTGTTTGCAATTTTTGCTCAAATATTGACTACAAATATGCTGTCAATAGTTCTTTAGCACCGGTTCTCAGCTATTATATACAATGATTTCGCAAAGAATCTGTTGACTGGCGATCAAACATATGTTTTGCCATATGTTTAATCAACAGGGTGCTAATAGTGTTTAGAACTATGCGGATCAATATCCTCGATCCTTTTCTCTTTTCAAACACATATTATTCATTCTTATTCAATTTTGTTGAATTAAAGATGTTTTTCAAGCATTAGAAGGGATTATTGGCCTTAATTAATAATTACTCGAGTTAATATTTAATCAAAATTTGTTATCACCATGGATATAGTCTGCAAAATCTATATTCAATTAGCTATAGTATAATTGAAGTCATTTTCTCGAAGTTTTATTTGATTTTAATATAATTTATTCAGTATGCATAATGACCATGATAGCTTGAACCAGGATTAATGTTATCCCTTATCATATTACAGTATGCAGTTGTGCTAATTGACTTTGATAAATGTTCCGTTTCATTTTTGGTCATTAGAGAGTTGTTCTCAATTTACTAATTAATCTAATAATTAATTGAATAGGAATTAACGAGGAAGAGCTTAACAAGGTATTCCTCTCCCGACTCGTGGAACCGATAGAAGAGTTTAAATTATACCAAAGAGCACTTCATGCCTATCAGGAAGCCTTTAGAGTCCAGGAGTTCCGCAGTATCTGTGAGACGAGTGAAGACGTTCAGGCGTTGGGACAACTGATGAACGAATCGCACAGAAGCTGTCGAGACCTTTACGAGTGTTCGCACCCGAAGCTCGAGGAGCTTATCAAAGCTGCCCGAGCTAACGGTGCCATTGGTTCCCGGCTCACTGGTGCCGGTTGGGGCGGTTGTATCGTAAGTCTAGTCCCTGAAGATAAGTCACAAGAATTCGAGTCCAATATGAATAAGATTTCAAAGTTTAACTGCAAGAGTGGGCCCTCCGGCGGCGCCCAAATATACAAATTGTTTTGATTCTATTCAATAAGATGAGTCATTTTTAAAAATAATTTTCGGGAAAATTTTGTTATTTTTTCTTTGATTCAAAATTTTGTTTATTTTTTAATAGATTTTTAAACTTTGAATTTTTTACTTCAATTTCAGTTATATTTTATGTTCAAAACGTATTGTTTTTATTTGAGTCACGAATGTTTTGGGCATTTATTTTGAAAACATAACCTATTTTTCCATTTTTTGGACGTTTTTTAGTCAAATCTGATGCCAAATGAAAAATAATATTCTTGTGATTAAGAAAATTATTTTGCAGTCATTTATTGTATTGTTTTCGAACGAAATAATGCAAACCATTGCTATCGTGAGATAGATATCATTCACTTATAGGGAGGGATAACCTTATTTACTATCCTTTTGAAGTTGAACTCAATTTTTAGCATTTCTACTGTTGTGAGGCTTTAATAGGAATTTTAGAGAGAGTTTTGATTCACCCCTCCCTCAGACAACTGCTCCTAATGTATTTAGACACACCTGGGATACAATAATTATTAAAATGATCTTTGAATTTCACTGTAGTCGAATTAATTTTGTCTCATTTGATGTCAAATATTTTCTAATAAATCACTTCTTATATAACTATTTCGAAAAAATGTTTTAAAAACAATTTTACTCTAAATTCAAACCCATTTCTAAATAAGAATTTATTTTTAAATGAAAAATATTCAATAAATTCTGATTAAAGCACTTTTTCCATTAAAATGCATAATAATAACGAAAATTAAATTGTTTTTCAAAAAATAATTTAAATGAAAAAAGAAATTGAAATAAAATTTTCGATAAAATTGGTATTAAATTTTATGGCAAAAGATTGTGCTTGTCTAGTTTTGTGCTGATCTCCTCTCACTGTGATGTGCCAAAAGTGCTTTCAGTTGATTGTGTCGGAGCCTTATTTCACCCAATTTTATCTTTTTGGTGGTTGTCTTAACTCCGGGCGAAACTATTTCTGTAATAATTTGTTTGTTTTTAGATTCATTTCCTCTCATTTCGTCAACATTTGGTTCCGAATCACTTAATAACTGTTTATTCTTTTGATAACCTAAAGCCTCTCCAATTGTGGACAGCCTATGATTATCGAAGTTTCGATAAGAATTTTCTTGAGAATAGGGATTGAAATTTGCTATTTTATCCTGGGGCTCAATCTTGAGTGCAGAGGACACCATATCCAGGTCTTCATACTTTTCCTGTTTGTCGTCATTATAACTTTTGAAGCGATCAAAAGGTTTGGAGTTTTGTTTTCTGAACTTTCGGCTATTTTTGGGGAATTTGTGTTTTGCATTCAATTCGAACGGATCAATGAACTTGTCATGCTGAAATTGTCAAAGGTTAAATAATAATACTAGCTAGCATATTCATACATGAAACTGGTGATAATTAAGCCCTTTCGGGTGTTCTTTCGCATATGAGTTGTGCACTGACTCCGAGTGTGGTATTTCACTGGCGGACAATTTGAAATAATCCGGATCCAAAGTCCCTGTTTGTGGCATCAAATAATCTTCGTGTACCATCTGTGGAGATGATAAGAGGCTGTCCTCTCCAGACCACTGTTTCTCATGAGAATTGGTATCTTTTGGATACATTCTTGTGAAAAAATACAAGTATTTAATTATAATCTCAAACTTTAATCGATTAATGATTTCAATGAATGTCAATAAAAATGTGTTGGAGTATAACCTGAGAGCATGTAATTAATTATAGCGAACCTCTGGAGCTGTATATGTCATAAAAACTAAATCTCAAATCAGATCATATAATATGTGTTTATATTTATGTAAAATAAATGCTTTTTCTTTGAGACAAAAATATTTAAAAAAATTTGAAATTTGTTATAAATTTGTTTTTCGCACAGAATTTGTATATCAAACAAATTGCAAATTAAATTGAACTCAAAATTATATTCAAACAGAATTAAAATTTGCTTGCGGCAATCGATTAATGGCAATCGTGTAAACTCTATTTGAATATCAATTTCTAATCTAGGATTCGATTTTTGGGAGTGTTCTCTCTCGCAAATTCGCAATCAGAATATAAATGGTCAAGATTACTCTAGTTATTGTTTTCATGACTAATTTTGTTTTTCGTCTAGTATATAATCTTCTACGTTATTCCACCCGACTCTTTTAAATTTAAGCATGCAAGCTAATCCATTACTTATTTTATTTTTGAATAGATCTTGAATATCATTTATAAATATTCTGCTCAATCAAAATAATTGGGAATAACTGACTGATATTTGAGGCTATAATTGAGTTTTACATTGATATTAATTGAGTGAAAAAATAAGCTTTGATTTGACGGCAAATTTTAATATTCCGTTCAGCTAAAAGCTAGACCATATCAAATCGTGAGGGATCAATTTAATATATAGCCGCATCGAAAGTCACGTATATTTTAGTTATTATTGTCTTCTTAATTATTTTATGGTTTAATCTTTTAATGGCCTCAAATGTATTTAATTGATTAATATTCCCGAAAGAAGTAATAATATAAATCACGGTGAACTCATTTCATCGCTTCTGTATTCATTTAATTTTTCATTAATAATCTAGTCAAATATTGAATAACCAATTTATTTTTGTAATTGTCTCAATTAATCAGAATAATAATTGAAAATCAGATGCGCAAGGTGTTTATTTTTTATGAGTGAGAAATACTGATGCCTTGTTCAAAATTAAACATTTTAGAGAATTAAATTGGTAGTCCAAGTCAATCTACATCTATGTGTAGATTATATCAAGGGAGCGAGCTAAGTGAGGCGGCAATTTTTTTATTTTACTCCCCCTTCGCGTTTAAAGAGCCAGAAAAAATAATTTTTTGGTCCAAGCTACCCCTAAAGTAGCGGACCTTGCGTACCGTTCATCTGTATATTATTGGTCAGTAAGCGGTGTATTTTTATCGGTTTATTTTTACCATTTGCTAAGTTTATGGCAATGATTGATCTGAATTTGAAAATCGATTTTTGAAGACTCATATGAGTAAAGAATTTTTAAAATCCTATTTAAAAATATGTCAAATAATTAATAATATTATTATAATTTTATTTAACGTAAAAAATATTTAATGAATGGGCAGTAAGTTTTAGCTCTTGGTTTCCAGGTCAATATTTACTCACTCTTTTCTAAAATATTTTAAAAGGTTAATATTCTTTTTAAAATTGGCCACAAATATGAAATTACTTTCTTCTGGAGGAAGAATGATAATTGAGCTAATTATCTGGATTAGTTTTCAATCGTGGGCTGTTTTAAATAGATTTTTACATTTTTAGTTCTATTGATTTCTGATCATTAAAATTGAAATTTCTTTTAAATATTCTTAATTAGGAATCATTTTAGCAAATCATTAACAGGTTTTTTCAATTGAAGAAGGGTCACATTCATTAAGTATGATTAATGACTCATCCGTCAAAAGTTTTACTTACTCAAAAATTGAGATAAAATTGAGCTTTTCTTTAGATTTTGGGGTCAATTAAATTGAATTATCAAAGAAATAAATAGTAATTTTATAAAATTTACTCTATTTATATTTATCAAGCTGATAAAATTCATTTAAAATTTATCTAAACTAGATAATTTTTAACTATTTGCAATTTTATAGATATATGTAGATTATATTCGAATTAAAAATTTAGATAACAAGGCAAAATCAATAGTAAGCTTACGGCACAAAGTTTGGAATGACTTGATAGTAGGGCACCGGCTTCGGTACGAGGAATGGCACCCTCTTCGGTGGTAACACCACAGGCTCAACATCCTTTTTGATGATTACCGGCAGCGGAAGCGGAAATGGCAGCGGAACTATTGTCTTCACGCGAATGCTGTGCAATAGAGTTAAGGCAATCAGTTTTCTCTTGAGTTTCTTCCACTCGTCTGCAGACGTATTGCTTATAATTTGCAATAAAATGACAAAAACTATTAAATCAAAATATTTTCGAAAATTCATATTTGATTTCAATTCGAAAGTCTTTTCAAACGAAGCAAAAGTTTAAATGAAGTTCTCATAAGTTATCCGAACCAATCGATAATCATTTTTCAGATCAAATGAATTATTCACAAAAAGTACAGACAAAACAGTTTTATATTCGATGCGATTCTTCAGCAAAAAAGAGAGGAACGGCTGAAAAAATGTTGAGTAATGTTAAGTAAAACTGAAGTATAGAAATGTATAGAAAAAGATCAAAAGTTGTGACACTCTTTCGTGAAATAACTGTAAGTTTTTCGGCACTAATTTTGTTTGACTTCAGAGAGACTCTAATTTCAGGTTTTTGTATGAATCGCGTTATTGACCCTCACATTCACGAAATATAGACCAAACTAACCTTAATATTTTGTTCAACACAAGTAGTTCTTTGCTCTATGCATGACCAAGCTGGATCATTGCAATTACGTGTATATGACGTAATATAGGATTTGTTGCACAGTTATTAATTATTATAATTTTAAAGAAATAACATGCAGGTATTATTTAAAATTAACAATTTTAATTTAATTGACTAAAAAGACTAGAAATTAAATATTTTCTATTGTAGTGATTGATAAAAGTTTATTCTTGATAACTTCGTTTTTAAGACATGTGAAATATGATAACTTTGGGACTACCTTGATTATTATCGCTCATTATGAGTTAAAGGGATTTAATGGTTTTTTGTGTTAGTTTTTTACTCTCTATAAACAAAAGATGATTTGATTTATGAGAACCAAAGACATGAAAACTAACAAACAGTTCATCTGATTTGAGTGCAACAAATGGACCACAAAATATATTTAGCGTTTAATTCAAATATGTTTTTGTAAATCATTTCAATTGATGTCATTTGAAGTGCTCTTCATCTACAAAATTGAGTGAAGCAATGGAAAAACTGAGCTTGCTCATCTGGAGAAAAGGAAATGGAAAGACCCTTATATGGTCATAAGTCTGAATAAATGAGGAAGAATAATTTAGGCGAACTCTCATTGTGTGAAAATAGGATGTAATTGAACTGCCTCACCTTGAAATTACAAAACGACTCAAATTCTTAAATTTAAATACACTTATACTTTAGAACTTTTGTTCTTGTTTAATTCCATGTCATTTAATCTAATGAATTATTTAATTGCTGGAATAGTTCTATTTTTTGAAATTGCAAGTTTATTTTTATCTTTAAAAGTGTTTTAATCGAAATTATATGAGACATATATTTTACATAATTTTAATAGATTATTTCAAATTTTAAGCATTTGTTTACATATTGTAATAATGACATAAAGATTTATTAAGTGCTAAAAATAGCGCACATTAGGTGAATAAAAGATCAGGATCATTTACTGATATTAGAGAATCAGTTAATCATGTTGATAAAACAAATACGGTGTCATGTTACACTTAGTTTGGAAATATATTATATCAAGCAAGGCGGATACTATTAATATGACAAATTTACATGTAAACACACTTTTTCTAAAATTAATCTTTCTAGAATTATGAATGGCTACAATAAAAGGATATGTGGGATGAAAACCATAATAAGGTCAATTGATTAGGTGTTAAACAAATTTGTATTTTTTAAATATTAATTTTGAAAATGAAATTTGAATTTTAAAGATTGTTAACAATCAACAAATAGTTGCTAATTGCAATCTTAATGTATTCATAAAATTCGTAATTATTCATCGGAAACATATTAAGGCAATGATAGCCTATTCGAGGACCGGATAAGTGTTCAATGAATTCTTGAATTTTGAGTTTTTCTCTGAGAGATGTGTTATTTTTATTCAAAAATGTATATAACTGTGGATATGATTTGTGAGCGAAATGTATGACATTAGCACTCAATAGATTCAATAGGAATATCATTGAAAAAAATATGATGAATACACATAATGCGGACAATTTTATAATTGGTAGAGTTTGCTTGTTATGTGAAATGTAACAGATCAGTTGAAGACTGGGAGTTGACAAATAATATACAATAAATACCAAGACTTTAAAAAATTCATTCAATCTTTTGGTGAGAATAGAGAGACGATTGTGTAAATAAATTAATTGGATTAATGAATATTTATTTCGAGTTCTAACACTTCTTGCAATAGATTCGTATATTTCAGAGTATTTGTATCTAAGGAAAAGTGTTGGCAAGTACCAAATTATATATGAGATTATAAGGAATGCGGAGAAATAAATCATAAATATTATTGTAGTTATGATCCAAAATATGACTACTATTAAAGAATAGCCAGAATTTGGGTCGAAGTAAGCAAATAATAAAGAAGTGCACAAAACTGTGCTAACTTCAATTACTGTAACCTTGTGTAAATATGTGAACATTATGTCTTCCATCAAATTAGTTCTACGATTAAATTTATTCCGATTTGTTTCGCTCAGTTTGATGTCCAAAGAGTTTGTTTTCAATGAATACAAGAAATTTAATAATTGCGAGCAATCAGTCATTTCGTCGTATTGTAAATGAAGAGAAACTGAAGTTATTGTTGAGAACACTACAAAACTAGTCATTAAAAGCAATTTTGGATCACCAAGGAGATACATATATTCAGCTGTTATAAATTTGATGGATTGTTTCTCAAAAATGAGAGGAAGCAAGAATTTCACTTGATAAAATATGAGCAAAACTCGAGGTAATGTAATCCACAATTGACTTAATTTTTCTCGTTTATGATTAATATAGTCGTCAAGTGTTTTGAATGACCAAATTGAATATCGTTTACAGAATTTTTCGATCTTGGTCGTGATTGCATTGTATTCATCTGAACTTTTGATCATTAAGATATTTTGAACTCTCCCTAATCCCTTAGTTTTCATAACTTTAAAAATCTAATGCGATTACTATATTTGATAGCATTTACAATACATGAGGTATTGTAAGGTATAAAATATGAGACTATACTAGTATTCAATTATAATTTATTGTGAATAAATTCTACTGGCTTAGTCTATCGAAATTATTTTAGATCTTAATTATCAGAATAGGAATAATACTACACTATTATAATAGAATTATTGACAACTCCACTAATTCTAAGTAGAAATGTCCTTGTAAGATAATTAAACATTGCATGTGCAAGTAATGAATAAAAGTCTCATTGCTCAATCAAAATGATATGATATGCAATGTATTTTTATAATTAGTATCAAAATGAGCACGTAAACCAAGTTTTTAAATCTACAAATTTTTACACTTGGTCAAGAAGCCTAATTCTATAGTCAATAATATAAGAATATAAGTCAATTGAAGAGAAAAAATTCCGAAATAATAAATAATAGAAATATAATTCAATAATAAATGTTTGCTTTAATTTTGACACTTATTTCCATCGATTCACAGATACAACTCTAATCGGAGACCTGAGCTTGGAGCCTTTTTCAGTTAAAGAATAAAATGTGTATCAATGTTTATCAAACAATACTTTGGAACCAATTTATTGACCAAAAATTATAATTTATAGTCAAAACATTCGTTGCTTTTAATGTCTTTCAAAGTATTTTTGTATATATTTATTAAATTAGTCGTAAATAACTTTTGTTCAAAGAGTAAAACATTTGAATCGAAATATATATAAACAAATGTTTAAATAATTAAAATAAAAATTGAAATAAAACATTCTTACTTTGTAAATGTAGTGAAAAATGAACAAGATACTTATCCTATCAATCCACAACTTAGTTGACTGTAATAAGATCTCACCGAACATAATATTTGATTATAAAGTTTTAATTAATTTGAAACCTCTCTAAGAATAAAATAAAATTAAGTACAGATATCGGAGAAATTCCATCTCATATTTGATTGAGTATAATCAGGGATGTTAAAGTTTAGGCGGCAGGTATAAAACGATTTTCATCTAAGACTTGCGATTACATCTACATGTTACCGGAAGAGTTTATTTCTCCCTTAAACATCTGGGTTGTTTAGAGCTCCCGATTGATATTAATTTTAGTTTTTCTGTTCCGATGCTTTTAAATCGAAATTCCCTTATTTTGAATTCTCTTATATCGAAGTTTTAACATTA
>JAQGCS010002439.1:0-10195 GCA_034702105.1 Fuscozetes fuscipes
GAGAGAGAGAGAGAGAGAGAGAGATCATTTGTAACACTAGAGAATATAAAAGCAAAGAAAAAAATTGAATTCGAAAGCAATGCAATGCTATTAATGAGAATTTATTGTAGTTTTCTCTTCGATGGATAGAAAAACTATCAGTAGACTCGAGGTCTCTCTCTCTCTCTCTCTCTCTCTCTCTCTCTCTCTCTCTCTCTCTCTCTCTCTCCGTTCTCTGCATTTTTCTGATACCACTAATGGATTCAATAAAAGAATTAAATTTATTTTTCAATTCTTTCTTTGTCTTCGATTTATATTCGGAGTCAAAATGTTTGGATCAAAACATAACGAAAAAGAGACAAATAATTGTTTGGTAAATATATTCTGAGCTGCAATTCTGTGCAAACACGCGATGATTGAACACCACATCAATTGTTTGCGAATACATAAAAGAAAAAAGTCTTATTTAAAGTAATCTTCACTAAAGTGAGGCAAAAAAGAAGTCAATCGAAAATATTCCACTTTGTTTTCTCCCATGATCATTACCATGAATGGCCTGGTTACTTTAGCACTGGATTGACGAGAAAGAAACTATTTATCAGATGATTTTTTACACTGCAATACATCTAACTATTGAAATGTCGAACAGAATACGGACTGAAATTCTTAAGCAAAGCAAAAACTACAACATATTTGTCACAATTTGGGAGAACTGTATATCAAAAAGCAACAAAAATCTGTTCCAATCGATTGTCGACTCCGCCCATACACTCATCGATGGTAAGAGTCAGGAGAGAGAGAGAGAGAGAGAGAGAGAGAGCAAGTCCATTTTTCATTCATTTCAATAGGATTTTGAAGCCAACAGAAAACCAGAATTTTTCCTCAAAATAGTGTCCAGTTTTGTGGTTCTAAAGCCCTAAACAAATAGCAAATACAGGCCTCTCCTCCACTCATAGCACAGCATTTTCTGCTCTCATAGAAAAGGATTTATTAGAAATATATTTTGTGATCCGTAAGAGGACTGACTGCACGACGAGAGGGAGAGGAGAAAACTTTTCATCTTTTAAGTCCTATTTATTTCTTTTGACTTAAACTTGGAATTCATTGAAATAAATCGCTATTTTTCAGACACATATCGATATTAAATGATTGTTATATAAGAGATATATTTTATTTGGGATTTGATAAAAAAAATTCGCTCTTTTTTCTACTCTGGATATAAGCTGTAAATCGGATTTCGTATTATAGCATGAAATCCAAGATATTTTCATTTTCAAAAGTGAGTTATTTTTTGCTGGTTCTGAAATTTCAATAATGATACTTATATTTGAAACTATTATAAGTGTTTTTAAATAAGCTAGATAACAACATAATGATATTTCTATTATTAGAATGGATAGGAGATTTAAAAATAAAAATGATACTTTTCGCATCAATGAACTTTTTTAAATACTAAAAATACAATAGAATTTGTAAAAAATGAGTATGTTCACATTACTTACAGCTTTCGATTTCGATTGTGCATAGTTGGTGATCCATAGGAAAATATTGCAGGTTCATTGGACAGGAAGCGGTCACTGTTAACCTGGAAAATAATTGCAAAAATAATGAGATTTAAATAAATATTGCGCGAGCAATTTATTTTAGAAAGAGACCTATCATTAAGTTTCACATTACCATGCTGTAATTTTAAACAAACATGTTCTTTGTTTTAATGGAAAACATCTTTTTTGCTACAAAACAAAGAATATTATTGTTTTGGGAATTATATGCAAAAAGATTGGAACCACTTCAGTGATGCACAGAATAATGATATGCATAGCCAGGGTTGATCATCTGGTAATACATATAACATTTTCCTGTTATAATAGCCTTGAGCAACTAATTGTAAAAACAATTCGCGTCACGTCTTTTGAAGGATTCAATATGAAGTACATGTCCAAGTTTCTATTTGAGCCTCCCTGTGGACAATACTGTGCGTCACCATATCGATCAATAACTGTAACACTGGTCAGTTTACATAGTGACCCTTGCTGTTTTATTAAAGAAATCCATTTATTTGGGTTGTGATCCATAAAGACCTGACTGAATATCCCATCAAAATATCAAATTTTATTCTCTACTCAACAGAAGAGCAAAAACTTTTTCCAATATATTGGAAACGAAAACATTTTTGTTATTGTTTTTTATGTTTTTTCTCGAAAACAAAATTTGACACAAAATATGAAACATTGAGTTTCAGAGAAGAAATCGAAACTTCATTTCATTCGATTCCAGACATCAATCCATTGCATGACTGATGAAAATGGTTCTGAATTTCACATTCAAAACAAAGAAACTGATGGATATGTTTATCATTCAAATTGTTATGCAATGGATTGTTATTCGAGTTCAATCTGAAAATGATTATGTAATGTTCATGATCAAAACAATACATATCGCTTGATCGTTTATTGTCAACTCAGTTACTAATGACCCATATTTTGAAAGTGATAATGAAGCATTCTTTTATTCTGAATATTTTAAAATCATACAGGCTCAGGCTTGTCTAGCATCATATTCCCTATTTTTATAAAAAAAATCGATTCATCTTTATTTAGAACCTTAATAAAGTCTTCACGAATAGAATTTGAATGAACAAGGGGGAAAATGCGAAAGACAGTAAATAAAAATTTGTGTCAAATTTAAACGACATATTCTGTTCATAAATCATAACAAAACAAATCAATAGTTTTTTGTTTCCGAATGAAAAAAATGCGACACTTTTTCTGTTCAATATTGATATGTCTTTCTTTGATTCCGTTCCCATCAAATATTTATTTATAGATAAAATTTGATCCAGATAGCTTCATCATGACTTCAAGTATGTCAGATTATCTTAATTCAGGCAATATCATCTTGTTCATTTTTGATTCATATATTACCTAATCCTCATATAAAGCAATTATGAATTAATGACAATAAGCTATCAATAATTTAAGGAATGCCTTCCATACCAAGACATACTTGAGATGATTCGGAGGGAAATGTATGGAAAGACTAATTATGATTAAACGAAATCATTTCCAATACTAGCAAATGGATAGATATGGTTAACAAATGAATACTGGCCTCGGCAGTAGATTATTAGCCAGGAAATGGTCTCAGCTATCAGACAATGGCTTTCAATGATTACTCTATTTTTGTCATATTTTTGCTAAACATTAATAATTTATGAATAATTGACATAACATTAAGAGCAGAGATGTCCAACGGGGGAGTGAGAAGTCATTTTTAGGTCACCATTTTTACCAGGCTTAAATATCTTATTGAAATTTGAAAGATTTCAACTATAATATTCTAGCTGAAGAAGTAAACCTTTGACATCTCAGTTTAAACCTATTGTTTTTGCTCTAGATACAAAATCAAATAAATCTGCCAAGCTCATTTCAATATATTACTCTTTTAAAAGAGTTGTACTTTTCCTGTAAAATAACTGTTAAGCAAGAGCAATAAAAATAAATCTAGACGATCTACTCTATGAAACCGTTATTATTCGCTGAGATTATCTTAAACAACAAGCAAAATGTTCTTTTCATAACTTGGCTGACAATCTCTGACTGTCTCTCAGAGAAGTCTCTCTGTTTTGAGAAATCAAAAGAAGCGAAGGATAAGAATCACAACAAAAATAAATGTTATTCTCATTCAATACACTCCGAAGTTATCAAAAGCAAAATATAAAGAAATATTTTTTTCATCTTTTCATTCATTTCATATATATTTCAGTGAAACAAACATTAAATACATTAATGGCTTTTATCTGATATAAGACTTAAATCAATATTTTTCTTCATCTCTTAGTTTAGACGAGTTTTTATTCTTTACATTTCACTCTCACTAACAGCAAGACATTGGCCTTTTATTTTTCACTGCTCATTTAGCTTTTAAAACCACCATTTTGAGCTCTAACATATTTAAAACTACCCTTACACATTTAATAGTCTCTTTGAAAATTGTGTTAAATAAATAAGCAAAAGACGAGCTCATGACCAAGCCAACTAAGCAATTTATTGAATTGAATCTAGCTAATCCTTTGGAGAGTTGGTTAATGTTTTAAACTAATTAAATTGTTGTAGCCAATAATTAATCTTGTAAAATGCCTGTGTCATTTGTTCGCCCCCATTAACCCCTCCCATTTGCGGCACCTCTTTGTCTACTGCAATACCGAATGAGATCTAAAACAACATCCATTTTGTAGGGAAAGGGAGAGAGAAAGAGAGTCTTCACTAATCTCATGGTATTAGCACTCGATTCGGTTTTGTGAACATTATATCTATTATTGACTTCCATAGTAAGAGAGCCTAACATTTGATGACAACACAAACAAGTGATGCGAAACAGGCGTTACATCACTAGTGATAAACTATTTTACTCTTTTCTGTATTGCTATCCCTCTCTCGCCCTCTCCTTTTGGTCAGTTAACTAAAGTAGTGAACAAACACATAGATATACAGATTGTTATATACGTATATAAAACTATATAAACAAAATCAAATGAAAACCTCTTCTCTTCTAATAATAATTCTTTTGCGGCGAAAAAAAAGATTTCTATAAACAAAAGTGTCATTAATTATAACCTCTTTTAGGAGAATATCGCTGTTTTGGTCGAAATTTTATCTCTTTCCTTGTTTTTGTAAAAGTTGTCCGCTTTGAAAAAAGGCAAGAGATCAACCAAGATCACAATCACATTTGTTCTATTCTCGCGGGAAAGTCACATAAGTACTGATCAAATGACATGAATTCTACAAAAGGATCAGGAATTTTATAAATGAATTCTAGCGATTTTGGCAATTCTAAATGTAAAAATGAGATAGCTCAATGATTTGAAAGATAATCATGTGCAATTATTCAAACTCTTAAACGAAATTTGATGCAAAATTTTAGAATTCTTTTATATGATTTAAAATTTAAATGAATTATTCAAAACGTTTGTCACATTTTTTTCCCAAAGAATATATATTTCTTTGGTGAAAGATTGCATGAAACAATGATGCTACATTCCACCAGGGTGGTTTACATTACATTCTAGATGATGGGATTTTATCACATATCGAACAGAACTGGTTTTCATTCTTCTTTATTCTTCTTCTCTAACAGCAAATAATCGATAGAATGAGAAACCGAGTGATCAGACGAGAGAATAGTTATATCCGTTGGGAATCGACAGGATTTGGATGAGCTCTGAGGCACTCATTGTCTTTGAGATGAGTTTTTCTTTTGACTTTTTTAGGCACTGACTCCGACTGTCTTTCCTTTGCATTAATTTAATCGAGTAATTTTCAAATGACAAAGAATAAATTACATCAGAGAGAGAGAGAGAGAGAGAGAGAGAGAGAGAGAGAGAGAGAGAGAGAGTCGTTTACGAAATAATGTAATAAATAATTAAAAATAGAGATTTAGTCAATTAATGGGAAGACAAAAGTCTTAATGATTTTACTTAAATTTAATTTAATTACTGCTTTAGACTTGCATGTTTTGTGAGCATAAAGCCCATGGTTGAAATAAACTTTCATAAAATTTTGATTGTGAGTGAGTGATGTTCTGTTTCCATAGAGAGCTTACAAAATTAAGCTGGATAAAATATGAATGAACTCAATATTTCATAGTTAAGTGTGATTTTCAATATTTTTAGGGCAAAACAAATTCGATTCTGAGCTTAATCGTGACCTATAATGATGTAATCCATTATGTTTTCCGATAGACATTCCTTTCCTTAGCCTATCATAAGTTATATCACATTTTGCGAGGAGTTATGTATTCACTGCTATTCATAACTCAATAATAGGAATAAATATCAAACTTTTATTAGTTTCATAAAAGCATAGAATCATTTACAATAAAAGATGACCAGATTCTAGTGATTGCCAAGATATTAAACTGTCTCGATTCAATAAATCAATAATTTTCGCTGACATTGGTGGTAAAAATAGAATTTTATCTTGCTAAATCTAATATTTTATTCTAGATATTCGACGAAGCACTAGAAACAGAATTTTGACATAAATGCGTTGATTTGAGTTGTATGATTGAATCTTGAAAATTTAATTATAATTCAATGTGGATAAAACATGTCTAGATTCACATACAATTCAGGGTGCTAAGGTGGTATAACCCAAATACCCCCTAATTTTTAAACTCGGACCTTTCTGTTTGAGAAAAATTTCGGGACTACACCCACCTAATTTTTTAGTCTGAGACCCTTGGACACCCCTGTTACAATTGAATCTATAAATAATTTTCAAATATTGTTATTTCATAATCATGATAATTTGATTTTAGTCCACTTATTCTTTTAAATAAATTGTTTAGCAATATTTAAATTGAATCCTGGAAAATGCTTCAATTAATGACGTGGGTATTTTTGCATACAATATACATATCAGAGTACTATGATTTTAAATTAAGTTGATTATCATCTTCATTAATTAACGCGTATAGGAAAGTTCAAAAAGATCAGAGTAAACTAAAAATAGAACGACAAATAAGAAGTTTTGTGCAATAATTAATGAATGCCTTTTCAACAGAATTTTGTTCGAGCTATAAATGAAATTATATTTCAATAGAATGAAGAATATTCTGAACACAATATATATTCTCTTCTTTTAAAAAAGCATTTCATTCATTAATTTATTCAAATTCTATGCATAAGAATATTCTCGTATTTGGAAAATGCCTTTTGGCTGAAAAATACACATAAATATTGAGATAAAGAATTATTTCAATTCTAATCTTGCAAAGCGACTCGGATAATAGATTTGCAGTATTTTCTTCAATAAGTCTGAGTTTGTTCATGTTTATTTAAACACGAAGAAAAAATAGATGAAAATTCATTTTTATTTCATCTTTCGATTAAATGTTAATAATATTTATGGGGATGGACAAGGACATTAGGGGTTCTACTGACCAAAGGGGGTATAGAGGGTATTTTCATGATTTCTCAGAAAAAAATGCAAAAGAGGAGTAAGGTAAAGTATATTTTGCCTCGAATTTTGTCTAGAAGCGTCGACTCAAACTAAAAAAACCTAGATAAAGGTATACCCTTTGTTCATCCTTGATTATAATGTCTCAAAAAATAAAATGATTTGTTTTGCGTTGAGTCGAAAAAATGTAAAAAATCTATTCATTTGTGACAATACAGACATATAAATAAAGAGAGAAATTATTAATACATTAATACATAAATTGAATGTTAATATAAATATTGTATTTATTATTAATGTTATAATAATTATTGAAATCATTGAATTGTAATCTATTATGTAATATATTATTTGTTTACTAATGTATTAGTTCTTAACGTATTTTTCCGCTCAAATAATATTTCCATTCACTGCAATACAGGTTCAGGTAAAGAATTTTCCGCTAGGGGGTCGCCAAAGGGGCGTTACCAAAATACTCTGAATCAATTGGAAAATAGGTTGAAATAAATCATTATGTCTCGAAATATGGAAAATATATTTGAAGCAAAATTTTCTAAACAACATGATCAAATTTCATAGTTTGCTTGCATATTTACCTACGAAAAAGAGCAATTACACCCAATTACATCGTGCATTTTAGCATTTTTAGGTTTGGAAAACTTATTAAATTTTTAAACAAGATCACTTTCAATCCACTTAAAAAATTTTAATAAGCTATTCATTGGGATGGCATTACGTTAAACCATATTTAATAATGAGATGGAAGTGTTGGCGACCCCTCCCTTTCTAACTGAATTGTTTTCAATCGTTATTCACAGGAATTCTAATCAATAGATTGAAGTATTATTTTTTGCCCAGAATTTAATGCAAGTAATGTTTGATTTTCTCCGATAGCTTTGAATAAACATTTTTCTTGAGCCTTGATTTTGAATAAATAAAATTTCCATTATGGTAAAATAAATGTATATTTAATAAAACTCCAAGTACTAAATGAGCTGGCTATCAGTGCACATAATGAAGGAGGAAAGAGTTCTGCAAAATAAATAAAATAAGCAAGAGCGGAAATTAAATTGCTAACTTTCAAGTGCCTATTATTAACATGGCATAAATAGCCAAAAACATTTTAAATTTTAATGCCATGCCTATAAACTCACATTAAATGGAATGGAAAATGCATTTCCAAATATAAACTTGCATGATAGATTGCAAAATTAGTTTAATTTTTAAAATTGCTAGTTTAATGACAGTGCGCCTCATAATACAAAATACCGGCCAAATGGGTATAAATCTGTGCTCTAAACACGCAAAATGTCAGAGTTCGCCAAACTCAATATATCTGCCTGAGCACTGTCTATGTTCTGCGTCTGGATGTCTGCTGCACAGAATATATGGCTGTGCGCTGCTGTATATACCAGCCGTTCCTCAACAGAGTACAGTATTTATAAGCCATAATAAAAATACAGAATTTTTCTCTCTTTTCAATCAATACGAGTATAATAAGGAAGAGAACAGAATAAGAGAACAGAACTATAAGAATGTGAATAAAAATAATAAAATTTTCTTTAAGACTGTTTTCAAATTGAAAATCAGAAAAGAAATTATTTTTCTCTCTCTTTGGCTAAAAAATTCGCTACAAATCGAAATATTGATTTAGGAATTTAATCATGCTAAAACTGATATAAAGAGCTAAATTGTCGAAGAGCGTGTAGGACCATTTTTTAAATAGTTTAATGATTTAGGTGAGAAACGATTTGAATTTAACAAATGGATAATAAATTGATTTTTCTCGATTAAATGTTAAATTTAGAAGGATTAGTTGAGACGAAAAATTCTTCTTTTAGCAAGAATCTAATTTTAAATCAACAGTAGCGTCGGCCATAAATCACCAAACTCACTTTTTCACAATTTAAACGGCAATTTATGAAAGGCTATAATTTTCAAAGCGATAATTCAAAGCAAAGACATTTATTTTCGCTCACGATTTGAATAATTCAGTAATTTTTGTCAGTATTTAGTGAAATGTGATTTTTAAACAACTTTTTTATCGATAATAACCACCGGTTTATTAAAAGTCAGTGTTTAAGAGTGGGAACGCCCACAAATTTATATGAGTTCGAGGCAAGTCATGGGAAGTATAGCAGCTGTTAGAGTTAGCTCGAGTGTATTTTTATTCTGAGCGCTCAGTTGTCTGACTATTTGCTGACCAAAACCTCTATTAGCGCGCAGTGACTGCAAAATACAATAACAATCAGAGATCTGAGAATCAGTTTTGTATAGAAATTGCAAACAATATAACGATATTAACACAAAATTGAGATTTTTGTTCAACAATTTTCAAAATACCATGCAATCAATTCTTCAAATAGAACCTAATCATTTTGGTTACACTATTAAAGTAGGCGCTTTCAAAAGAAATTAAATTATCAAAATCACAAACGAGTTCAATTTAAAACTAGACAAGCTTGACCAAACTCAAATGGAACTACAAAGCCTGAAAATACTACATAACTCATTTTATCATCACCATGGTTATGTGTTGTTCATCATAAATCATCAAGATTAAATCAAAATTTCAAATAGATAAGGATTAGAGAGATGTTCAAGGTGGTTAATAAGAATTACATGAGGAATAGTAGAGAATTTTTGTGTTTTACAAAGAAAAATTATCATGCGAGATCTTAATGAATTATTGATCATGTGTAGCAGGGTATTAATTCCAAGCAAAAACTTCTGGTCAGAATTTGGGAACTACTGAATTGCAAAACAAGTACTGTATTAACATTGGAATTGTTCTGCAATTCATTAATTATTAATGAAAGAAATGGTAAATCATTTGATAGATTGGAATTAAAGTTACCGCGACACAAAATTACTCTATTATGCAAATCGAGACAACTTTTTGTCCACAAAAATAACAGAAGGAAAGCATGGCTTGACTCTGGCCTACGGTTTTGGTGACGTTCGCGAGTCATACAGAATATTACATTTAATTTCAGTTTTCGTAATTAACACTCGAATTCACACAATTTTCTAATTCATATTTAATTCATATCTATTTTTATAATCTGGCAAATAGTCGTTGAAATTAAATGAATATTTTTGAGAGAGAGAGAGAGAGAGAGAGAGAGAGAGAGAGAGAGAGAGAGAGAGAGAGAGAGAGAGAGAGCAAAGTAGTGGAAATAGTGTTGGCCAAAAGAAAGTTTCTTAGAAAGTTTCTCGAGAAAGTTTCTAGAAATATTTCTCAGCCAAAATTTTCG
>JAQGCS010002440.1:0-10194 GCA_034702105.1 Fuscozetes fuscipes
ACATAGGACTAAGTTTTTATAAGCATCTAAAGTGCTTTTTGACTTTACTGAAACCACAAATCCTTTAAGGTGTTAAGAATGTAAGATGTCATCAAAGACTCCAACTTTTTATTTTATAACTGAGCCGTCTATTAGATAGAATCTCAATAGAGATGTTACACACAGGGCTAGTAATGAACAAGATTAAAAAGCAAACAAAGTGTTTTTTTCTTACTTGATTAAACACGGGCTAAAATCTACATATAAAGTAATAGAAATAGAATTCAAAACTATTGATAATTGTATTGATTTGAAAAGTTTTTATTGAATCCAAATTAGAAAATATTGAAAACATTTTTAGACTGAAAAACATTGCAACATTCAAATGTCTGCTTGAACCAAGTTCAGATTGAATGTTTGTGGTGTCAAGTTATTTAACTCGTTCTTCAATTGTATCAAATATTGATTGGTATTCCATACGTTCGACTCATATGGGTTTGCATTTTGAATGGCATTTCTATCACTCAAATAATCGGCTATAAAGTCAAAGATGGAAATCATCTGGTCAATATCGATCAGTGTAGGACTCGGATCACGTGCGAGTATACCCATAATTCGCTTTCTATACCAACTAAATTGTTTGCGAAAGAGATCGCCAAACGCCACAAGGAATGATAGGCCGACCATAATGTGCGTAACTGTGAACTTGGAAGAGCCCGTATTGACAGTCATGCGTCCTGCGTTGGCCAACTGACAGAGTACAGATATTTCTCGAACCCAATCCGTGGCTAACTTCTCGTAGAACTGGGAGTAAATCCTTTTAATGAGTCTCTTTGTCTGATCACAAGTATCGGCGATTCGGTTCATCTCGTCATCAAATGCTCTAGCATAAATATTGATGTCATTGATTGCGTTCTCGAATACACTAATTGTGCGAAAGAGTGGAACCCATCCGGGTTTGGATAAGGAGTAATTGGCACTAATTCTGGTCAATTCGAATCTTTGCAAACCATGCATTTGTTTGAAGAAACTGCCGGTTATTGTGAGTATTATGGAACAGTTGGCTTTCACTAAATAATAGACCATTTGATCGAAAGTATTGTAGGGTTGTTCAGCGTCCGGATGAGTCAACTGTCGAATAGAGGGTGTGATCCAATTATCGAGTATCTGATCGGAGTGATCCCTCAGTTGGATGAGACGGTTAGTAAGGGCTCCTCTGATGTGTAGAAACCTGTTGCGAGTGTCGCCGCCATTTCTCCACCAGACGTACAACTTTCGGTGCTGACGGGTAGCCGAGAGTAGTATGTTATCAATATCTCCCAAAAGTGGATTGGCAAGAGTTTCGTGTTGTGGCACACCATAAAAAGCTTCGTAAAAGTTTGTGAAGGGATAGTCAAAGTTGGCTGTGATGGGGAATAACTGGTTTGGAGTAAATCTCTGCCAATAGGTTTCCTGGAGTTTGTCATTTCTGAAGATGAATGTGAGTTCATTACAGGCCTGGAAATTGTAGGCTGATATTCGGTTGTACTTAAAACACGACTTAAGGAATTCCTTTTGCAGTTCAAACATATAGTAATAGATTTTCAGCGAATATATGGCATAAAAATTCTGCTCTAAATTCTGATAATTGGCCGGAATTTGATTGAATGCAAACTCTAATTTGAGGTCCGGCTGCGGTGGTGGAGGTGGTGGCACATATGAAGGTTGTTGCCCAGGTGGCGGTGGAGGTGGTGGTGGAAGTGGAGGCTGTAAGTGAGGTAAGATACCGTTGAGCAGAGTGTCAAGTTCCTCATAACACTGGTATGTCTTCTGTATGGCTTCAGTTTTATGTGGCTGAGGAAGCATTGGCTCCACTTTGGATAGAAATCTGTAAAGTGAGGCGAATGTGTGCAAGTACTTATTCGTACTAATCCTTAGGTTAAATGGGCTCTCTAACTGTATTTTGCTCAAAACCTTATTCCTGGACACTTTTAAGGCCTTTCCATCCAAAGTATTGGGAAAATAATGGGCGTATTCGTGGTCTTCAGTGAATAAGTAATCAATACCTCCGATAATTTGATCCAAGCACACAATGTATGCCCTCTTAACGAAGTCATGGTATTTGTCTCTACTGATCACATCTATATTACTGTTCCAAAGCCTTCTATTGACGATAAAGAGTGGATTCGGTGAGTGATAGAAATGCAAATCTGTGAGCACTTTGTGGTAAATCAAGAAATTACTAATACAGAAGTCGGAAAAGGGGTCGACATCCAACTCTTGGCAGCGTTTTTGCACATTCATGTTTCTCCTGAGCTGATTATATGAGATGGCGTTTACAACATTGGGGTCGGGTATCGAATTTTGGTATACGTTCGCCAATTGTTGGTTTGCTTTGACATAATGGAAGTAATATCTCTTTCTGTTCTCATTCGCACTATTCATAAGTCGAAGAATAGGTATTCTGGCGTTGGGTTGGCTGCAGCCAAATATGATCGATAGGAAGAGATACACATCAGGAACAGTTGTAGAACAATGATGGCTATGCTCTCCCATAAACAGCTGTTTGTGTCGAACTATTAAGAATCTGTATATCGGGTTGTAATAGAAGAATGCGTTCCAATTACACCATTCATTGCACAGACAAATATCTTTTTCCAATTCATCGCTTAATGAGAAGCTGGTCTGCATGTCTATAAACTTGACTCTTGGTCTTTCCAGTCGTATTACATCGGATACCGAAGCCACTGGCGGTGACCAAAACATGTCATCTGAGTTAGGGTTGACATAAGGCCTTCGAAAAGTGATTCTTTCCTTCATATTAAAATCTTTGTGGTCAGTCCCTATATATTGAGAATTCGCGAATACTTCGAGTCTTCGTTTAAGCATTAGATTAATTGTTTGAATGTGAAAATCGGCGACACTCTCCCGGGTAACATTCAGTTCCCGTGGAACGATATATTCTACATTAATGAGTAGTCGAACACCTCTTCCGAAGTCAACCCAATCTTCATATCCTTCGGGATTTGTATCAGCAAAAACGTAGGGGAAAACTTCCAAAGGAGCGTTAGGCTGTTTCCAATTGTGTCCACCCAGACTCATTACTATTACTCGGTTGACATCGAATCTCATGGTACTCATCAAAGCGAAGTCACAATCGATGAGCGATATGTCAGCATTTGGTACTAGGCTCAAATCGATTTGTGCCAATACACTCGTTCCTATTGATACGAAAAGGTTAGGATCATCCACCTGGTCCTTTCCAACGAAATCTTTGACAGCGACTTTGATGAAGTATGACTCTTGAGCAGCCATATCAAACGCGTCACTTATCGCTTGTTGAGGGGACAGAGTATTAGGATCTATTTCATACAATGTTATCATTTCATTGATGAAATCCATCAATTTGCCCTGATTGAATGGGGCCTGACTGCCGATGTCGGGATAGGATAAGTAGAACACTTTCATTGCTCTTTGAAATGCGTCCATAGTATTGAAATTTGGTCTCAAGATTTGATTCACTCGATTAAGATTTTCAAACAATAGTGTGGAGCCATTGGTTGGTTGTCGCGGTTGTCGCCGTTGTCGGGGTGGGCGCTGTGCCATAGCTTACAGATTAATCAATTGACAAATGTCTCAAATTTTGTTTGAAGTGAAATACTCGTGAATTTGAATGAAATGGAATTTAATAATAGTAAATGTCTCGTGAATTATTTGTTTCCAGGTAATAGCGAAGGTATTCCCTTATCATCACAATTTTGTGGGCATTACTTCGAAATCTGCTGAAAAGTGTAAGGACATTAGAGAGATTAATGACCATGATTACTTATAATATATGAAATAAACATAGAAATCAAATGTTTAAAAAATGATTTTATTGAAATTTCAAAAACGAGTCTACTTTTTGAAAATTAATTAGATGTCTGCGTCTACCATGTTCAAATGAACGTCTTGTTCATTCACCTGATACAATTGGTCCCTGATTTGAATTAAATATTGATTTTGACTCCATATTTGCGCCTCATATGGGTTTGCATATTGAATAGCATTTACGTCACTCAAGTAACTAGCAAGTATATCAAGGATGGCGTCGTACTGTACATCAGAGATGAGCGGGGGCTGCGAATTGCACAGGTTGGCTTCAAAAAAGCTAAAAATTAATTTTCGATACCGCGAGAACTCTTTGCGGTACTGCTGTCCAAATGCAGCGATGAATGATAGGCCGACCCCGAAGTGCATCAATATTAAGAAAGAACTTGCCGAGTTAACTGCCAATAAACCTTGGTTGGCCAAATGTATTGCTAATATGATTTCTCTGACCCATTCTAAAGATAACTTTTCGTAGAACTGTCTGTATATGCTTTTAATCATTCTCTTCGTCTGTTCACAAGTATTGGCGATTCGCTCCCATTCGTCGTCAAATGCATGTTCATAGACATAGACGTCGTGGACAGCGCTCTCGAATAAATTTATTGTTTGAAAGAGCGGAACCCAACCCGGTTTGGAAAGAGTATAATGGGCACGAATTTGTGTGAGTCCTTGCATTTGCGATAAATGCATTTGCTTTAGGAATTTGCCGACAGTTGTCAATATCACCGAACAGTTGGCTTTCACTAAATAATAAACCAAATGATCGAAAGCATTGTCTCGTTTATGAATCAACCGATTGTCTGGAGGAGTGAACTGACGGACTACGGGTGCGATCAAATTATCGAGTATTAGGTCGGAGTGACCTTTGATTTCATGGAGACTAATTCCTAAAGCTTCCTGGATATGTACGAACCGCATTCGATAATCGCCGCCATTCCGCCACCAGACGGATAGCTTTAGGTGTTGAAAGAATGCCGACTTTACGATGTCATCGATTATTCCAATATTTGGGTTCGCAAATGTCTCGTGGAGTGGAATTCCCCAAAATGTTTCGTAAAAATCAATGAATTCGTTTTCAAAGTCTCGAGTGATTGGGAATAATCTGCCCTGATTGTTCCTGTCCATATATTCATCTTCCATGTGTTGGCTTTCAAAGATGAATTTGAAGTTAGCGGACACTTGCAAACGGTTACTGTCCGAGTAGATATTGTTTGTGAACCCAGATTTGAGGAATTGCTTCTGAATTTCAAACATAAAGTAATAGATTTTCAGTGAATATAAGGCATAGAAATTCTGCTCCAAATTCTGACAATTGGCCGGAATTTGATTGATTGTAAACTGCAACTTCTGTGCCGGAGTTTGGGGTGGCGGTGGTATCTGTCCAGGTACATGAGCAGGTGGTGGGGGAGGTTGAAAAGGGTTCGGTGGTAAGATGTTGTTTAGGGTTTGGTCGATGTTGAAGTGACACCAGTATGTGTGCAGTACCGCTGTTCTTCTTCGTGGTGTGGGAAGTATTGCCTCAAATTTAGATAGGAATCTGTGCAACGAAGCGATTGTATGCAAATATTTATTCAAACGCATACTTAAGTTTAACGGACTTTCGGTCAGCATTTTGCTCATAATTTGATTCCTGGACTTCTGAATGTCAACAAAATCGGGTGAATTAGGAAAGCGTTGGACGTATTCGTAGTCAACAGTGAACAGGTTATCGACGCCTCCTATCAGGTAATCCAAGCAGGAGTTGAACCCACTTATGACGAACTGCTCATAGTGGTCTCTACTGATCCTATCCAGGTCTTTGTACCACAACCATTTACCAGCGGGGTCAACAAACTGTTGATTTGATGCGTGGAAGAAATGCAAATCAGTCAACACTTTGTAGTAAATCAAGAAGTTATCGATGCAATAGTCAGAGAACGGGTTGATATCTGATTCCTGACAACGTCTTTGAACATTCATTTCATATCTAATTTTATTATAGGCCACGGCATTCAATTGATCTGGATCCGGTTCGGAAGTACTATACATATCTTTGAAGGAACGTTTAGCCGAAACATAACCGAAATAATATCTTTTTCTGCTCTCATTTGCACTATTCATGAGTCGAAGGACAGGTACTCTGGTCAAAGTGGCACTGCATGCATATATACTCGATATGCAGAGATACATATCAGGCACATTTGTGCATTTGTTGTCACTGTGTTCGCTCATAAAAAGTTGTTTGTGTCGAACCATTAGAAAGCGATAGACTGGGTTGTGATGAAAGAATGCGTTCCAATTACACCATTCACTGCACAGACAGATATCCTTTTCTAATTCATCGCCTGATTTGAAACCGGTCTGCATATCAGTGAACTTTGCTCTTCGTCTCTGAGGTTGTGTTGCATTGGGAGCTAAGTCTGGTGACGACCAAAACATTTCTTCAGATTGAGGGTCAACGAGAGGTCTACGATAACTAACCTTGTTTCTCATGAGGAAATCATTGTGTTGAGTCCTTACATATGGATTATTGACGTAACTGTCGAGCCTTCTTTCAAGCATTAAATTGATGGTTTGCATGTGAAACTCAGCCACCTCATATTTCTGCATCAATTCTTTTAGTACAACATATTCGATACAAATGAGTAGTTGAACCCCTCTTCCAAAATCAAACCAGTCTTCATAGCCTTCGGGACTGGTTTTGGCGAATATGACATGCAGTTCATTCAAGGGTTCGTTAGGTTTCTTCCAATTCTGTCCTTCTATTCTCAAAACTAGTTCTCGGGTGGGATCACGTCTTTGATTACGAAATGCATTGAAATTGACATTGAATTGTGCCATACAAATGGGCTTTTGATGCAATGCTATTCGAACTACTGGGCTATTGTCCATTATCCCTATAAGTATCGGATGGTACACTTCATTCGCTCCTTTGAACTCTTTGACAGAAACTATAACAGTAATACTCTCCTGTGCGGCCATATTGAATGCCTGAGTTGTTTTTCTTAAATTTATCGGCCTCTGCATATTTTGTTGCCAAATAACCGGGTCAATCCCATATAAGGTTAACATTTGATCTATGAATTCATTGTATTTTTGCTGATATAATGGAGGACTGGAATCATCGAAATGAGGGTATGATAAGTAGAATACTTTGAGAGCTCTCTTGAATGCCTCGGTCATGTCGTAAACATCATCCATAATTTGATATTTGTTGTTAAGATTGCGGAATATGGGCGTGGAACCATTGTTGGGCTGTGCTGGTTGCTGTTGTGCCATTCTTTGTCTAGAGTTTTCAAATGCTGTGATTATCAGTGATTTGTATTAAAGATATTTTACTTTTGAAAATATAAATGAAAAACAAATTTATATGAATTGAATTTAAGAAAAATTGTTTCAATGAATACCTCGTGAATAATAGGTTCAGTTTCTTGTGAAACAATTAAGCTTTGATTGCAATGACCAGCAGGTCAATTTTATAAAATTTAAGAGTTTTGTTACCAAGTACAGCTAATTTCTAATGATATGTTTTAATCAAATGATATAATTGAAATAAAATATAATTAAAACCCAATGTTTGGGAAATGATTTTATTGAAAATATCTCCAAAAACTATTATACTCTTTGTTAACAGCAATTCACTTAAATGTTTGCATTTGCCATGTTAAGCTGGACCTGTTGTGGAGTCGCTTGATACAACTGATTCTTGAATTGTGTCAAATATAGATTGGTATTCCATACGTCCGCCTCATATGGGTTTGCATTTGTGATTGCATTTCTGTCACTCAAATAACCCGTGAGAAAGGCTTTAATGGCAGTGAACTGATTGATAGCGATGAGCGGTGGCTGAGAAGTGAACCGATTGTTTTCGAAATATTTCTTAAACTGTTTCCTACACTTAGAGAACTCTTTGCGGTAGTAATCGCCAAATGCCGCTAGGAACGAGAGGCCCGCCGCGACGTGCATAACTACCAACTTGGAATTATCCAAGTTCACTGTTAATCGTCCAGAGTTTGACGTATTTATTAGTAATGATATCTCTCTAATCCATTCCAAGGCTAACTTCGAGTAGAACTGTCGATAAATCGTTTTTATCATTTTCTTCGTCTGTTCACAAGTATTGGCGATTCGCTCCCATTCGTCGTCAAATGCATGTTCATAGACATAGATGTCGTGGACAGCGTTTTCTAGTAAACGCATTGTGCGGAAGAGTGGAACCCAACCTGGTTTGGACATGCAGAAATGGGCATCAATTTGTGTGAGCTCTGGTATTTGCGATATATGCATTTGCTTAAAGAATTGACCCAGAATTGTGAGTATCACCGAACAGTTTGCTTTCACCAAATAATAGATTAAGTGGTCGTATGTATTGTCTCGTAACGACTCTCGTTGGTCAGTTGCCGGAAGAGCGGGCAAAAAATTGATTGCTTGTGCGATCAGATCATTGTGTATAACATCTGAGCGATTTTTGACATCAGCAAGCCTGTTTGTGAGCGCTTCCTCGATGTGTAGGAAGCAAGGTTTATGATCGCCGTCGTTCTGCCACCAAACGGACAATTTTCGGTATTGAAAGTATGCTGATGGAACAATCTGATTGATATCTGAAATTTGGGGATTATGAATATTTTCGTGGTCAGGGAGAGTCCAAAATGTTTCGTAAAAGTCAATGAATACGTCTTCAAAGTTTTCAGTGATCGGGAATAATACTGTGTAGTATCTGTCCGTATATTCGCACTGCATGTGTTCGTTTTGGAAGATGAATTCAAAGTTCTGGCACACTTGTTCAGTAAACCGTGAAAGGTGATTTGCGGCGGAACCTGATTTTAGGAATTGTTTCTGAATTTCAAACATAAAGTAATAGATTTTCAATGAATATAATGCATAGAAATTCTGCTCTAAATTCTGATAATTGCCCGGAATTTGATTAATTGCAAACTGAAACTTATGTGGCGGAGCTCGTGGAGGCATTGGGATCTGTCCAGGTACATGAGCAGGAGGTGGCCGAGGCTGTTGAGGATTTGGTGGTAAAATAGCGTCGAGTTGAGTGTCGAGATCGGAGTGACACAGATATGTCTGTAGTTTTGATTCCCTCTTATGGGGTGTGGGAAGTATTGGCTCGACTTTTGCAAGAAATCTGTAGAGTGAAGCGAATGTATGCAAGTATTTGTTCACACGTATGGTTACATTGAATGGACTCTCAGTCAGGTTTTTGCTCAGAACTTTATTCCTCGACCTCTGAATTGCTTGAAACTCATCTGTGTTAGGAAAGCGTTGGGAGTACTGGTAGTCGGCAGTGAACAGGTTATCGAGCCCACCTAGCACATTACTCAAACAGGTGTCGAATCCCCTTCTGACGAGTTCCTCGTACTTATCTCTACTGATCACTTCCAGGTCTGTGTTCCATAATTTTCTTGCGTCACGTGCTTGACGAACATAGTCTTGATTTGTTGCATGGAGATAATGCAAATCAGACAACACTTTGTGGTAAATTAAAAAGTTATCGATACAAAAGTCAGAGAACGGGTCGACATCTGATTCCTGACAACGCCTTTGAACATTCATTTGATGTCTCATCATATTGTAGGCGACAGCGTTGAGTTTATTTGGTTCTGGTTCAGATTCATTGTATATAGTTCCGACTTGAGCCGCCCCGCTCAGAACATAACCAAATTGGTATCTTTTTCTGCTCTCATTCGCACTATTCATAAGTCGAAGAATCGGAACTCTGGCCAAAGTATTATCGCATCCAATAATTGCCGATATGCAGAGATACATGTCCGGGACATTAGTGCAGGCGTTGGCACTGTGTTCGCTCATAAATAGTTGTTTGTGTCGAACCATTAGGAATCGGTATATTGGGTTGTAATAGAAGAATGCGTTCCAATTACACCATTCACTGCACAGACAGATGTCGTTTTCTAATTCATCGCCTGATTTGAAATCTGTCTGCATATCAACGAACTTGACTCTTGGTCTTTGCGCTCGTGTTGCATCGGGAACCAATCCAGCTCCGGGTGATGACCAAAACATTTCTTCTGATAGAGGATCGACTAAAGGTCTTCGAAAACTAACTTTGTTTCTCATTAGATAACTATTGTGTTGAGCCCTTATATATGGAGTGCTAATGAAAGCGTTGAGTCTTCTTTGAAGCATTAAATGAATGGTTTGCATATGAAAATCAGCCACCTCATCTTTGGTTTTGTAGGCTTCGCGTCGAACCACATATTCGACGCATACGAGTAGTTGAATACCTCTGCCGAAGTCAAACCAGTCCTCAAAGCCTTCGGGGCTGGTGTTGGCCATAACAATGATTTGAGGCGAATTCAATGGTTGGTCAGGTTGCTTCCAATTCAGTCCCTCTAACCTTAAAACTAGTGCTTGGGTGGG
>JAQGCS010002441.1:0-10187 GCA_034702105.1 Fuscozetes fuscipes
TCTCTCTCTCTCTCTCTCTCTCTCTCTCTCTCTCTCTCTGGTATTGAATATTCAAAACTACTAATAATAATAAAGAATCGACACAAAAAAATAAAGTCTATTATAATATTGAGGGCTGTTATGTATCGAACCGGTAGTTGAAAAATGTGGCGAAAACACGGAAGCGATTGCTCTCCGATACGTCTATACATTAAATATTTGACTCTTCTTTGAATGTTTCACTTCTGTAGCGTTGCGTCAAAAGAGAAGTTTGAACTCAAAGACTGAAAAAACAGTTATTTCTCGCTTATGGCTATGAATAGTGACTGAATTGCAAGTGATGTGCGATTCCAACACTACTCACAATTTGTAACTCAATTATAACTATTATCTAATTTTGTATAGAAATTTTTCAAACAGTTACCAAGGTGCACCACATGATCTTATACTTGCTATCTCAAAAGTTTATTAGAAAAAAAATCTTTGCCTTTCCTTTAGATGTGCTATTCTTGACCATCTATCAAATGTTAGGCATGCATGGGTATTGCATTAATCACAAACTACTTGGGTGTCCCACAAAATTTTAATACGATTTTAATTTTCAGTTTGGACGAACATTTAAAAGAATTAAATTATTTTTTATACCGTTCCCACTATTACTACAATTTTGTCTACAATTGCTCTAATAGAGAATTGCCTCAATTGCTTTGGCTTGATAATTTTGTTTTATTACAATTCATAGCCATAACAATAAAAGCATATTATTATTATTGAAACTGAAGACTAGTTTTGTAAATAATTTGCATTTATATTAGTTTTAAATACAATTATTTTCGAAATAAAACTTTTCTTAAAACCATTGAAACAAAATTACATAAAAGTATTTACTTTTTAATTGTTTAGAGAGAGAGAGAGAGAGAGAGAGAGAGAGAGAGAGAGAGAGAGAGAGAGAGAGAGAGCAATGGAAAAGTCCTAATTTCTTATATAAAAGTCAAACTCGAGAAGAAAACATCAAAACCTGGCGATAAAATCAGTGATTCTTTGATGGCTAACAAATTCCGATATTATAATAATATAGTTGAGATCAAAATTTCTTATGGCTTTGCATTGAATTGGTTTCTGTCGGCTATTGAATGCGTTCAACCATTACTTTTATCGATGAATATTTTTTGCTCCATTTAGTCGGTGGAGAAAAATTTAGTGGACTATAGAGTTGGTGATCGATAACCACCTGATTCTTAAGGGCTTTGGATTCAAATGTAAGCAAATTTTGGAACGTTAAGAATCTCCATAAGGGTTAAGGCATTTATTTCTAACGAATCTGAGTCATACCATTTCAATACATTTCGATATTGTTATTGAAATTTTCATTTGATTTCATTTATTATTCGACTTTCGTTTTGTAAAAAAGGGGAGAAATGAATTACTTCTACGAACAGTTCTAGAATTTTAATCAAGTAATCAAAGATGAAGTTGCTCACAAAAAATGAATACATATACATATGTATAAATATACATACCTTGCCATAAATCAAATTTAGTTGATTTGCATTGAATATTGAGTTTTTTTCTTCAATTTTGAATTCCAGTCAGAATTCATTTTCGTCTAAAATCACTATAAATCAGAAAAATTTTCTTAAAATTAAAGATAAAATTTTATTTTCGATGTTTTTCATCTCTTCCATTCTGTTTGTAATATTAGATTTTGTTTACAAGTTATGTAACAAATTGTTTATTCGAGATATGAATTTTTTAGACTACTAGTGCTCTCATCTCATATACTCAGAGTATTTGCACTGAAAATTGCATTTCTAGAAAAACTCAAAAGACATTAATTTAATTTATTTAATGCATCGAAAAATCGAAAATCTCTTTGATTTGCAATTCCTGTCTTCGAACTCAAGCCTTCGATAATCAATTGAGTGAAATGCAAGAGTGAAAGGATGCAAATAATTCGTGATTTTAACCAATTATAGAAAACTAAATAAATTGGACGAAACCTACACATGTATGGAATTGTTGCCCATAAATAAGAGCGAGTATTTTACGTAAACGGAATATATAAATGGAGTACATATTGGAGTAGATCACCATAAATATAGGCACTACTGATTGGATTCTAGTGCAAATTGTGCCGCAATATTACTGATAACTCTGGCCTTTCGTGAAAAGAATACCAATTAGTGCCCAACAAAGCGAACCAATCGCTCATATATTTCAAGACTATTATTAATATTTCTTTAATTTTTTTGCCAAAACATTGAGTTTTAAACCAAAATGTTTAAAAATATATATAAAACAATAACAGAAAGTGAATAAAATATTATGAAAAGAAAAATTTCAGATCTGGAAATGTTTTGATCAGTAGTTGACCACAAATTACAGACATTATTGTCATTAATTACAACTCATAGAACACGAAGTAATAACAGATAACAGTAATCGTAATCACATTTGCCGTACAATAAACAGAATCGAATGAAAAACAAATATTTCAGTGAATAATACTCACAATAATGATATAAATGACAGATATTTTAGGTTTTAGAGAAAAAAAACAGTGAAGTTATGTAATTATATTGATAGTAATACTGATTATGTATTGATAGGTATAGAGTCCTATAGAGTCTATATAATCAAAGCTAAGGTATATTATTGTATATCATATATCACTCGTAATTTGAATCCTTAAAATACTCGAAAACATTGAATATATAAATAATTAATTAATTGACTATTTTTGTAAAAATAAACGCAAAATAATTTCATAATTGAATTCAATCTAAAGATTTTCTAAACAAACTACTGTAAAGTACAACACTTAAGGACTGGTAGTGTTCCTTATAACTGAATTAGAAGGATCTAGCAACCAGTTATCATCTGATATAATAGGCAGTGCAGACATATTATTGATGTTTCAAATAATTAATTTTAATACTTATTATTCGCCAAATTCTTGGCTTAAGTTCTGAATAAAATTAAAAACAGTCTTTTAATTGATTTCTCTTTAAAACCGAATGAAATATTGATTTTATATATAATTTCCGAATAAATGAAATTTAAAACAAAATTCTGTCAACAAATTAAAAAAAAATGTTATATCAGTTGATTTATAATTTATATGCAATTATAATATGTTTTGTCCTAATCTTCTAAGTTTCTGAAGGCTGTCTGCATATTCTCATACAGTTCTTCAAAATCCTTACGTATTTGGGTTTCGCCGTCTTTTACCGGATCCTTAAGAGTTATCAAAACAAAGTGAGTGAAGAGAATATAGAGTTAAAGGTATGGTTACCTTAAATTTCATTGCACTCAATTGGTAGAGCATGTCTCCCATCGCCTCTCGGATAGTACCCCAAGTGATGCGGTTCTCTCCCTGTGCTGTTGACTCGACTGCATGTTTAGCCAAATCATAGAATGTGATCATATTTCTTAACATTCCCACAGTTTTATAGAAGGGACAAAATCTATCGTAAGGCGTGTAACTGTTCTGTTGGAGGTAATCCTCTTTAATGAGTTTGGCCACTTCTAATGTGATTTTATCGGTTTCGGCCAAAGACGCCTTTCCTACCAATTGTACGATTTCGGACAAGTCCTCCTCCTCCTGAAGGATTTGCTGGCACTACACTCACACACAAACATTAGACATATGAAAGACAACAAAACTCATAAATGAGACAAACCTTAGTCCTGTAGGGAACGAATTCGGGATAATTTCTATCATAGAATTCATCCAAAGCGCGGGTGTACTTCGAGTAAGAAATCAACCAATTGATTGAAGGGAAATGTTTTCGTTGTGCGAGTCGTTTGTCTAAACCCCAGAAGACCTGAACGATACCGAGAGTGGCAGATGTGACCGGATCTGAGAAATCACCGCCCGGTGGAGACACAGCGCCTACAATTGAGACACTGCCCTCACGTTCAGGATTACCAATACATTTGACTCTTCCGGCTCTTTCGTAGAAGGAGGCGAGTCGGGCACTCAAGTAAGCAGGGTATCCCGAATCTGCAGGCATTTCAGCCAAACGACCAGAAATCTCACGCAAAGCTTCGGCCCATCGAGAGGTGGAATCGGCCATCATTGATACGTTATAACCCATATCTCGGAAATATTCGGCTAAAGTAATGCCAGTATAAATAGAAGCCTCTCTGGCAGCCACTGGCATATTGGATGTGTTGGCCACTAATGTGGTTCTCTTCATAATGGACTCCGTCTGTCCGTCCACTTCAACAGTAAGTTCGGGGAAATCTCTCAACACTTCGGCCATTTCGTTGCCTCTCTCTCCACACCCGACATATATGATAACATCAGAGTTGGAATACTTGGAAAGGGCCTGAGAGATCACAGTTTTGCCGCACCCGAAAGCACCGGGAATAGCAGTGGTGCCACCTTGTACACATGGGAACAGAGCGTCCAAAACTCGTTGACCAGTGAGAAGGGGGTGATTGGCTGCTAACTTTTCTGTGACGGGTCTCATTTGTCGGACGGGCCATACCTGAAGCATAGAGTATTGTGACTTATCACCATCAAATTCGGTTTCCAAGATTATATCCTTTGATTAAAAAGGGAAAATCCATTAGTTTTTCATTTGAATAATAAAAAATGATTAAAATGATGTAAATGTAATAATAATGTAATAATTATTTGTAAATTAACTAGAATCATTGAATAGAATCATTGGAGCGACAACTCGTTCGAGGTCATAAAAATTATTTGAATTAAAGTGAAGGCAAACTACTTATGAGTTAATTTGATTATAATTAGAGGAAATTTGATAAAAATGTTTATACATTCAGGTCATAACTGCCCGGTTCTGCGATATAAGTGACGGTTCCTTTTGCTTTTGGCGGTAAAATAATCTTATGTTTGATGAGTGTGTTTTCGTGGACATATCCATAGACATCCCCTCCTGTTATATGACTGCCGACTCTGACGTATTGCGGAAAGAAATCCCATTTGAGATCTCGATTAAGAGCATTGGTATTAACGCCTTTTGGAATATATATACTGTCAGTCATCACATGAATGTCTCGAAGTGGACGTTGGATTCCGTCGAATATACTGCCCATGATACCAGGGCCTAATTCAACAGACAAGGGTTTTCCTGTTCGTAACACAGGATCACCAACAGTGACGCCGGCTATATATCAAACACAAGAAATTATTGCCATCGAATATAAGAGAGAATTACTTACAGGTCTCCTCATAGACCTGAATGGTTGCCATATCGCTCTCCAAACGAATAATTTCTCCGACCAGCTCTTCGTGACCGACACGTACCAACTCGTACATGGCCGCGCCGGACATTTTCTCGGCTGTGACCACAGGGCCCGATACAGCATATACATAACCATAAGTGGACTCCTTTTGTGCATCCCTCACTTTTGGCAGATTATCCATTCTTTGCTTCGCGCCCGCCTTCAAAGCAAACAAACTTATTGTTATTTGGTATCAAAAAACAGGAAAATGATTGAACTAATTGCTAATAACAGGTGTTTACCATTGCTTTTACTCTTCAATTGAAAATTTGCTGTTTTGTTATACAATTGATTCTCAACACCAATAAAAATCAAAACGAGTGTAACTATTAATACGACGATAACACCATTTATTTGTTTTTAGAAAAAGTTTACTAACAAATTGAAATTTAGGACAAAAATGAACACGCTCAAAAAATTGATTAAAAATTCTAAATATTTATTCCAGTCAAGTGTTGAGCGAAACCTCCCATTCATAGCATTAATAGCCTTTAATTGCTTTATCTAATAATTATTAAACAAACAGATAATCAAAGTTTTTGACTCAATTGTATCCAATTTTCTCATTCGCATAAAAGACCACAAATACTGATAATAAAATTGTTGGCATTTATTACAAACTCATATATTTTCCATTAAACTCCAAATTCTTAAATAAAGCGTAAAATTATCGGAAAATTATTTTTCGCCAAATCATAGTCACTATGAAAATGCAATTTAATAGTCATTCAAATGGTTTAAAACAAAACTAAATCTAATAAACGAAAAAAATTAGAAATATTACCATTTCTTCAATTAAATGATAAACCGATCGCTGTTTTGATTCTCTTTGAATTGGTTTACAATTGAATTGCTGTCGCCTTTACTCCAATGAGTTGTCGATGTTTTTGAATTAGTGGTCAGATTATCATTAATTCAATTATTAATCCAATAAATCAATGGTTTAATTAAAAGTTTAATGAATTTGAAATGAAAATTGTGTGAACACAACACAACTTCAATGCAATCATCAGATTCTGCACTCATTAACGCCTACTTTGAAGACAGTGTTTGCCATCTATTGGTTGTAGTAATCAATCGTTAGTTATGTTTGTCGTCATCTGATGTCAGCTCTAAGGGTAGAGCTACCAATTCTGTAGGAATACCATAAAACAGGTTAATTTGAAAACAAATCTGTTCACTTGGTTAATTTTAATATTTTTATCAAATGTTTTAATCTATTTATGAGAAATATTTTTGCTTAAAATTCATGATTAACTAAAAAATGATTGATTCTCAAAACTATTAATTAATTTGTCTTTGAAAAATTAATCAAGATAATACAAACTGTAATTTACAATGTAAAATGGATTTGACCTCATCTGGTTTTTGCCCATTTCATAATTTGAAAAGGGTATTGATCACGCTAAAGGTTGCAATGGTCCACCAAACCTCAGGTTCGGTGCAGAATCGCAATCAAGAGATTCTGGATACATAATTTTTGAAACCAGGGGCTGCCGTTGACATAGTCTTTGGCGCCCCTACCTATCAAACTAAAAACAGACCAAATTAGGAAAATCACTTTAGGCCTAAAAATGTTCGTGTTACACAAGAATTAATCTTAAAGCTCATTACCTCAAATTAAGCTTCATTTGAGCATCATCAATCCCAAATGTGAACATTTTTAATTTGTTCATGTTCATTCTAGCTATTCAAGACATCAATCATAGAAAAACAATTGAGTGTAATTTTCCTGATGATGCATGCAATGTGCCAATTGTAGCATGGTTAACCATATAGCAAAATAAATGAATAGTGTTTTTGAAAACAAGTTGTCGTTTGAAAAATGATTGATTTGTAATTATATTGAAATTATTTGTTATTTTTTAAGCAAATAATTCGTATTAAACATTGTTTGCAAATATTTTGATTGCTTTTCCCCGAAATACCTGTGCCTTAAAGTGTCTTAAAATCAATGAATTTTATTATAAATATTGGGTTCGGGTTTTGAAAGAATTTGATTCAATTCATTAGTCGTTAGGAATAGTGTTTGTGTGAGCACTGCCTTTATTAAGGCTCTAACAGGTATTCCCTCTCTTTTAACGTTCAGATGAGTTGTAAAGTTATGCAAAAGTGAAACACGAATTGCCTGAAGTGATGATTACCAAAATCATATAAAATCAAAGTTACCATCGATTTTGCATCACAGGCATCACCAGTACAAACATGCAACTATTTTGAGCCTTTCTTCTCACCAAACATTCACTTCGAAAGCTATTAAAAGCGTTTTATAAATAATTGACATAAAAGGTATCATTTAGTGAATCACTGATTAGATCCAAATTAATCAGATTTTATGCTTTTTCTCAACAAATTGATGGACTGCTCTTTCAATGGAGAGATAGTCTGTACTCTAATTGTTGCTTGTTATCAAAACTCTAAAGTTCTCAGTCAAAATGAACACATAAATAATTGAAAATAAATTATTTATAGTTTTCCGAATAATTTATTACAACGTTTTTAAGGGAATGATAAGTGAGAACAAATCCGTTTTCATTAATGTCTGTTAGATATTAGAGATTATCATTAATTTAATCGAAAAACTTTATCATCATTTGGTTGCACACAAAGTGCTGGGGAGAGAGAGAGAGAGAGAGAGAAACAGAGAGACAGAAAGACAGAGAAACAGAGAAACAGAGAGACAGAAAGACAGAGAGACAGAGAGAAACAGAGAGACAGAGAGACAGAGAGAGAGACAGAGAAACTGGACTGCATTCCAGCCTTGAATAGGCACTACTTTAATAGCACAACAATTTTGAGTTAATGTAAAAAATTTCATAATGGTATCGGTTAAAGTGCACTCCTGTGCTCTCAACTCCTACACAGTCTGTCACGAAAAAGCATTTAACAAATATATGCAAATGATATTTATTGCATTATAATCATTTCTATTATTAGTCAAACGCTATTCACAACTATCTTCACTTAAATCTCTTTTTATAATATATTAGGAAACTTCTTAAAACTAACGAATTATAAGTTTTGTGAAAAATGTTGATGTCTTCTAATGTTTGGAGAATGTATGCAATGGATGAGTGCTATCAATGATTTCAATGATATCTCGCATTTCTTTTATGATTTTAAATCATAGAATTCTTCGGCGAAAACTTGATTAACATTTGAGCTCAAAAAATAACTCAAATGCTTCAGAATTTGAAATGTTTTTCATTTTGTTTCACATTTTGACTGATTGACAGCCAATTCATGTGGTGTATAAGAAAAAATTGGTTCTAATTAAATTCCATTAAATTCCTCTGAGGATCAAAACTTTCAAATTTATCAAACATTTTATCGAGAATTTAGAAAATTTCCGAAATACTGAGCCGTCCTTCGATTTGCTATGCATTGCTAATAGAATAAATCAACGATAAGCAAGTTAAGTCTAGCCACATTATTTATCTACCGCAAAAATTTAACGCATATTAAATTTTGCATGGTGACTAACCTGTCTCATTTCTCCAAAACATGATATGATAGCTTCCATTGAGTATCAAGTTTAAGTTAACAAAGTTGAGTCCAATTCGCCCAAAGCTATCATTGAGTGAATAGTTTAGAAAATGATGATTATCTGCGAATTCGTTTATTCGATCGCATTATTGAAATCTTAATTCTGTAGGAATTCTTCGAATATTCATTGGTCTGAAAGATAAAAGTTTTATATTATGATATAATAGAGGGAAATGACATTCTATGGTATAATAAGAGAAGAGATGGTTTATTTTTATTTATTTTCAAACTTCAAAATATTCCAATTATGTAATGAAATCTAAATCAAATACAAATATAATCCAAATACAAATGTAATATAAATATAATCCTAGATACAACATTTTTCTGCATCTGGTATATGAGTAAAAGGAAATTACATAACACGAGATTAAAATTTTATGACTCGAATAATAATAATATCTGAATATTTTATAAACAAATGAATAAATATTTTGCTTAAAAATCTCCTGAATTCAAGAATTTCTTGTCATTCAATAAGGTTTCAGACGTTATAAATATTCGCCGGAAAATGATTCTGAAAATAAATAAATTTTGTGAAAAGACTTATCCTTTCAAATGTCACTCATTTTTGGATAATATATTCAATAGATTTGAATCAAATACTCATTTGATTTGAAATCTCAGTAAAAAACAAATTCTTTTTTATCCGATAAATCGTTTCAATTTTTGATTGAATAGTATTTCTTTTGATAAATTTCCGGCAAAACTCCTTTAAATCATTTGAAAGAGCCTTTTATAGATCCAAAATACTATATTGAATATCATTATAATCATATTTTATTTGAAGTTTGAACTGAATCTGTCAGTAAATTAAATGCTCTTTCAGCTTTCAAAAGACGTGAAGGAGCATAATGCATATCCTGCATATATTTGTTTGCAGACCATTCTTTCGTCTCTCGATTCATGACTTCGCAAACATTTTTGTCCATTGAGTCGAAAAATGGAAAAATACTGTTCTCTTAGGACTGAATTAAATCGAATAAAAATAATTCGAAAGAATTTGGTTTTGAAACTGTTTTAAAACTTTTGGATCGAAATTAATTTGAATCGAGTATTGTGTGAAAGAAGAGAATAGTGTGATGTGTTTGTGTTGGCATTTGGACAAAAACCACACTCTAATCGCTTGTAATGACTCCATGTCTTCATTTTAGGATTCATAACAAGAGTTGAGTGCTCACAGGTTTTCAATGCATTTTAATACTCGTGTAAAAATGAAATATATGTTGAAAAAGAGGCTATCCTTTAATGGGCTGAGAGTTCGCAGCAACAGTGCCAAAGAATGTGCTGCATCATAGCTATGAGCACTTATTTGTCATATTGAAAGCTTTGCCGAAAAAGTTCTTTGCCTCGAGCACTACCAGCATTCTCTCTCTCTCTCTCTCTCTCTCTCTCTCTCTCTC
>JAQGCS010002442.1:0-10176 GCA_034702105.1 Fuscozetes fuscipes
ATAACCATCCCACATTTTCTGGAAATCGTCGCCATAAACCTTTTCAAAGTCGTCTCTCATTTCTTGTGGCCAACTGTTAGTGTTATGAGTGGCCAAAGTCGGTGCCACTGTTTGTCGCGATATTTTCATGAATAATGAAACCGCTTTTGCAACCAAATTGAATTAGATTTCACACCCAGTCTAATTTATGACTTACCGACAACACATTTTACTTTAGCAGGAGCCTTGAGGGCCATCACCAGAGCAACTTTTCCCCCTTCAGACCAACCAATTATTGAAAAGCTTCTGAGGCCTAAAGTCTTAATCAAAATCAAAATTAAACTCAAATAAAGTGAATGGAAAGCCTTACATCCATGACCTTAAGTGCACATGCTGCATCATTTAAGTAGACAGAACTGTTATATTTTCTTTCAGGAGGTCTGGATCGACCCCAACCAGGTAGTTCAATGCAAACTAGAGTATACTTTTCTTTGTCGAATGCATTGGGACCGTCAATCTGAGCCTTGAAATCAGTTGTGCCCACCCCTGCATTCAATTGTTTTATTGGTGTTTAATTTTAAACAAATTAGAAAATAAAGACACACCGATGGCTCCTGGGATCAAGAGTAAGGGTTCAGGACCAGTTCCAAATTTTTCGTAATGCACAGGCCATCCGTTAACGTCAACTTTTCCGACCTCTCCAGTTGTCATTGCGACAAATTTTACTAGATATATGGTATCAGTTATATTTTCGATATTTTACACAAAAATATTTCCACTCTTTTGATCGCAAAATAAGTTTTTAAAATCATATGAAATTCAGTAAAACCAAAATAAGGAACAGGTTTTCGAGTTTTTCCCGTTTGACTCCAATTAAGTTTTGCAATAATTTCAATGCTTTCAAATCATACGCAAACAGAATACCAATTAGTCTTCAATGCTATACGTATATCGCAAATGCTTTCTTAAATTATAATCGAGTACATTTATTTCGAATTTTGAAAATCATTGAATTTATATAAATTTATTAACTATCATATTCTCTGTTGAGGAGAGGCTGTAAATGGTGAATATTGTACTGAAAAAGATATACAGTAAGTAAGTAAGTGTTCAACTGATTATTTATGGCCTGAATTGTCAGTTAATAGACAGATAAGAATACGATTAGAGGAACTGCTTTTTAAATTCTTTTGACGAATCAAAATTCATTAAAATTTATTTTAAAACATTTTTTGCCACAAAACACATCACATCGAATGATATGCTCTTTTATAGCTTCAAATTAAATGTTGTTTTTTAATGAAATCAAAAGTGAATAAAATTTAAATTTCAAATCATTTTATTAATATTGAATATGATTGGGCCATGACCTTGCTCTTCTATTATTTGAACCAATAGGATGAATTGGGCGAAAAATTCTTGCCAATCTCGCCATCCTTTCTCTCTCTATAGCTTTGATGGATAGATATTCTGATTTGAAACATGATTTCCAATTGTGTCCACTAATCACTGCTCTGTTATATGAGTCCACAGAAAAGGTTTTACTGAAAAACCTTTTCCAAATGGTGTCCCGACAGCACAGGTTATGCCAAAAATTATTGGTTTGAGACAATTGAATCACTGATATGTATGGCAAGTAATGAATGATTTTGAGACAAATTTCTTCCGGCATTTCGTTTAAGTCAATTGACAAAATTGTGAGAACTTTCCAAATGAATTCCTCTTCGAATCGTTTAATTATCAATTGTTTGCTGTCTGTCAACCAATTGAATTGAAAATTTATAACTTGGCAAAGAATGGGCACATAAGCGACACACTGCAGAACTAGTTTTAAGTGTTTGAATGCTATAAATTCAACCAAAACTATGTCTTTAAGTTTTCGACTCTTAGTTTTGAAAATTATTTTAATTCTTTGATCGTTAGAATCGATGTCTTTCTGATCGCAATTAAAACCATTCTTAATAAGCAATGGATGCAAGTCTTGGAAATAAGTTACGAACAAACGATTGTTTTGCATATCTTTTGAACCTTTTATATTCTGGGTTCAAATTATTTTGAGTTATTGATTGAGTTTTTAAATTGAATTACGCGCCAATTCATTGAAATTTGTTCTGAATATTTCTGATATTATTGATGTAAAATGAAATTTTAATGTTTTTGCTAAAATAGCTATTAATTCTGATCAAAGTATCTAGGTATCATTTATTTTATAATTATCTAATAGTTTTAATTCAATAGTATAGTATATTGTTGTAAAAGATTATATTTACTAACATTTTAAGCCTATAACAAATAGATAACAATAGGTAAATCATCTAATTTCCTTGAACATTCTCAAAGATGTTGGTCTTTGGTATTTGATTTAACAATCAATTCATTTGTAATCTATTGTTTTGAGATTTTCAATTTGAAGTAATGCTGTATCTGAAAGTTTCGAGCTAATAAATAATAAAAACTACCAAGGAGAGAATAGAAAAATTACAGTGACAAGGAACAATGTAATTTATATTTAATAATTATTAAATTAGTTTTATTTTTTTTAATTCAAAGTTTAGTTTAGTTTTAATGTAATGTTATATTTGAAAATTGTGAAAAACTCCATATATATATATGCAACACAACCAGGATGATTAGTAAAGGAATAGAATCGTGCCAAGCTTAATTAATTTAAATATTGAATTAGAAATTTATTCTTTTTAACATAATAAGATAAATATAAAAGTGTATATAGCACATAATACATTTGGACTTTTTGGAACACCTTGGTCACCTTCATGAATAATAATGAAACAAAAAGTTAAACTATGAATTAAACTTTATAATATCGATAACATGATAAAAGTAAATCATCTGAATTTTATCACATAATCTGTTTATTAAATAAAATGTTTTAAAAGTTATATCTTTAGAATTATTTGTAATAAAAAACTAATAAAAGTTATGAAAGAGTTGTCGGAACCAAAGCTTACGTCTTATGTGAAGAGAGGATACGATTCTCTCAATTGCTTTGATTTCATTTCATTTCTCAGAATTGAAGCCAAAATCAAAATTATCTGTGATTTGATCCAAAATGGTAACTATATTCATGCCGGACATTAATGATGAGTTAGTCTCAACCACTTGTCAGCCACCAGTTCCCGAAGAGTTTATTACTTTCTCCAAATATATGTTAAGCTTCGAATTGGTTTTCATAGTTTTGACTCTTATTTTGATTGTTTTCATATGTCTTATGATTTATAAACTATTCGGTAATCAAACCATTGATTAAAACCATTGATATTTCAATTAGTTTTCTTTGTCCGCAAAGTTGAGGTCAACACAATTGATGTCCAAAAAGTGGTAAATAAGGGATCCGATTGTGATAATCGGATAGAAGTAGTGGTCGACAGTATTCCCAAAGACTTGACTAATAAGAACAGTTCCAAAATGTCAAACAATAGGTTTTCTTTTGGTGGCACTCATAGCAGACAAACAAATGGTCGCAGACTTAATGACTCGTTTGGAACCAAAATATCTAAGACTTCGGACCCTTTGGAGTCAATTCAGGAGTCGTCAGAAGAACGCCATTGGATTGGATTACAAGAACTTAAAGTCAGCTCCGGATCTGATGAAAGGTCTGGAAGGCATTCTGATGGCAAGCAATCTGACTCTTCGATGTTCTCCGACACTATCACACGAATGGACAGAATTATTGACCAAACCTTCGACTCTATTATTGATTCAGTTATGGAGAGTCCAAAGAACTATTATTCAGATGAAGAATAAATACAGTATTTCTTACAATTATCGTTAATTTCAGCTAATATTAAGTCATAATAAGCTTTTAATAAGCTTTTCAACTCTTATCTAAAGAATTGTTTTAAATAGTAATTTGTTTCTTATTTTTCGTTTCGTTTATTAATAATAAAGTTATAATATTTTGAAGCATTCAATCAAATGACTGAAACACTTTTATTTGAGAATATTTTTATTGAATCAAAAAAATATGAATCAGTTTTGATTAAAATTAACAAAAATTAGAGACAATTATATGAAAAAAGGAGTGATTTTCAGATAAATTAATTCTAAATTTAGATCAAAAATTGAAATTAAATGAGATATTGATTCAAAAGATATGTTTAGCGCCGTCTCCTTCCGCTCTTTTGTTGCGCCAAAGCTTTCTTCTGAGCCAAGCGTTCCCTAACCTCCAATTCAGTTGGAGTTGGAATATGAGTGGAAGAACTGGTCTTACCGCTTGATTTTGAACCGGTGTTTGGCTCACTCTTCACTGATACCGAATATGGAGTGGCAATGGACCTGCGGCCTAATCTCGTATCCCTCGCAGGTGACGGAGTCGGTAAAGCAATTTGTGAGCGACGACCTCTCAATGACTTGGTTTCAAACACGAGTGGCTTCTCCTCCGCTTCTTCTTCAGTGTCTTGATATCGATATTTAACTGATTTGGCGGCAAAACGAGCAGGTGTATTACGCCCCGCAGTCTTAGGACAACCCTTAATTGGAATTCCAACCACTTCAGTGAATTCGTCGTCTTCTTCACTTTGCAGAGCATTTGTGGAGCTATTCTTAGAGCCATTAATTTGATTATCATTTCCGAATCGGAAGCGGATCGGATCAACTGTTGTCAGGAATTCCGGTTCGTTATCGGAATCAGTTTGACTGTTGGAGCTGTGAATGGGTTTTCTCTTATTAACCAATTGTCTCATTCGAGTTCCCAAACCATCGTTTGTAATGAGAGACTTCTCAGTACTCGATCTCAACCTCTTTGTCGAGGACTGGACGGCGACACCAGAATCGCGTTTACGTTTATTAATTGGCGAAAGGGTTTCGACATATGAGTGGTTAGGGCTGTCGTCTCCCTTGAGTTCATGAATTTTAATGTCCAACTCTTCGTCCTCTAGAAACTGCTTCAATGCTTTTCTAAGGAGTGACTTCTGTGCCATATTCAAGACGGGAAGCATTGATAAGTCCTCCTGGATGTCAAAGGCTAACAATTGCTCTTTGGTCTGATACCCGTTTTCAATGAGCACTTCGATGGTCTGCCTATCGATTGACTCAAATTGAGACAAATATCTTTCAGTGAAGTCTAAGTCCACTTCCATCTCGTCTTCACATAAGTTGTCTGAAATGAATTTTCTGATTCTATTCATTGTTTTGGATGACATTCAGTGTTTGCAAGAGTTTAGACCAAACAAGAGATGTCTTCAAATGTCAAAAATCAATGAAAACCGTTATATGAAACGTATTTTCAAAAACAGATGACTTAATACACACGACATATGTTTGGCTAAATTTTGTATTCCCACACATCGTTATAAAACAAAGCTTATTGTCTACAAAACAATACATGTGTTTGTACTAAGAGTTTGACAATTGGTTTGAGTGCCCTCTTCTGTCCATTTGAGTCATTAGTTTATTATCTATTCTTTTACTGGAATTGTTTGACAAAAGTGAACAAAATTAAGAGTTTATTCAAAATAATGAATTCTTTGGAAGGGTTTGGCCGACAATTGAACTCTTTATATGCAAAAGAAGATAAGACATATTTAACACTATTGGATGAGTTCTTCAGCCGATGTGGAAATGTCTTTTCGGATGTTTTGTCACTTTTAAGTCAATTATCAGTAAATCACATAAAGTTGAGTGGAATAAAGTCATCGCTTCCGTATGTAATCGTTCAACAGTTAGACATTTATGTAAAGAAGTCGGAAAACAGTTCCCAATTGATTGGCACTCATTTGACGCCATCTGTGCGCTGGAGTGCACTCCAATTGGCGCTCAAGAAGAAGAACCAGACCTGGATGGACATTGTCGCTGATGTCTACCACTTGAAGAGCATTCCTGAAGACAAGATATTAGACGTAATAAAGACGTCGTTGGATGAGAAGAAGTTCTTCGAGGCATCGCTTCTGGTCATCAAATTTCAATTAGCACATCATTTCGATGTCCACCAAATTCTGATTCCACTTCTGTTTCAGGTTTAGATCAAAACTATTTACACAATCGGATAATCGGTTCTTAAACCTTAGGATAAGCTAACAGTTGTCGACGACTACATCCGTGGTTATGAGAAGACACACGGCTTTCAATTCATAGAGTTTTTGGACAAATGCTTTGCCGACAGAAACTATGGCTTAGAAATTGTCGAACAAATACCTGACGCGCGAAGAGATAAACTCCAACCAAAAGCTTTAGAAAAGTTGGTTAACCGTCTCCTCAAACAGCATAATATCGATGAGAGCGCCTGTCCTAACATTATCGCCAAACGAAATGAAAAACAGCTCCGGTATCTCATCCACAAGAAATACAATGAAGTATAAACAAGTCCTCCATTATGTTGACATCAATATTGTTTTCATTCAATTTTTGGTCCTTTTATTTAAAGGGAGGCTTTTCTGACGGATCCTTCTCTGAAATGGTAATAAATACGATCGGAAACAATAAAATACTTGAGGATGAGTTGATCCAAATGATTGTACAGTACGGCCAATATAATGACGCTATAAAATGGGCCAATCATTACGATATACCCGTCGATCAAAGACCTCATTGTATAAGGAATTTGAGCGCAGAAACTAATCCTCTCCAAAGGTATTCACTTTGAATTAATTTATTCTATACTTAAATTAATTAGAATTTCATTGAAAGTTCGAGCAATTCTTGGGATGATTGGGGAGAAGAAGAACAACCAAAAGAAGACTTTTATGAATTAAAGCTGTCGACGGTTTACGGCATTCATTGGGTTAATAACGACGAGAAGTTTGAGTCTTTTATCGATCAAATTGTTGAAGTAATTCTTTTCGTTAAAATTTTGTTAAATTCACTGACTTTTATACTGTTTAAGGGCTCGAATGTGATTGGAATTGACGGCGAATGGCCGCCCATTTTAGGCGCCAATAGTTCTGCACAGAAATTGACATTACTTCAAATCTCTTCCTTTGACTCATGTTTTCTGATCGATGTCTTAAAACTCAAAGACTCGAAGCATTGGACGACATTTACGGATAAGATATTGAATTCAAAGAGGATCTTAAAAATTGGTTTCGGATTTCATAACGATATATCACTCATTCGAACGTCATTTCCAATTAAAACTGAGTTCAAACCCCAAAAGATCTTTGATTTGTGTAAAGTGTTTGAATTTATTCTGAGTGAATACCAGAATTTGATCGATGATATGTCAATCTCTGAGGCGCGCCGTAAAGAATTTAAAGGACTGTCCAAATGTGTGTTTCTATTGTTTGGTAAACCACTCGACAAATCAGAACAGTTTTCTGATTGGAGTCGTCGCCCACTGCGTGAAGAACAGGTCAAATATGCGGCTTTGGATGCGTTTTGTTTAATTGAAATCTTCGATGAATTAAGAAAAAGATTTAACGAAAATAATTACGATTTCGATGAGTTTATTGAGAATTTCTTAAATGGAAAACTTAAAAGAGTGGAAAAGCGTTTAAAAATAGGCGACACTAAAGAAAAAACTGAAGTCAACTTCGATGTAACGAATGTTCGGTCTTTTCGATCAGTTGTCGATACAATGCTTCAGGGGTTGGGTCGATATCTACGAATCTGTGGCGCAGATGTGATTGTGTTGGAGAGTAATGACGACCACCACAAAGCAGCCCGAATAGCAATGGACCAGAGAAGGGTTCTGCTAACTTGTGGCGGACCTTACGAGCAGTTCAAAACTCGTTTGTCTAATGGCATGTGCTATAGGGTTAACAACAATATACCTGCTTATGAACAAATGGAAATGGTCCTCAACAGATTCAATGTGAGAGTCACAGAAAAAGATCTCTTCACCCGATGTCCGAAATGCAATTGCGATGACTTTCAGGTCTTCGATAACATAAAAATCAAAGACTTGTACAGATCGAGAACTTCCAAGACTAAAACGGGAGCTCTCATCAAGTTTGAAGGCTTACACATTACTGTCTTCGAAAAGGTTCAGGAGTTTCTAATTTGTTCGCAGTGTGGACAGGTATATTGGGACGGATGTCATCAGAACCGTTGGAAAGAAAAGATTAAAACTATTTTATTTAAATCTAATGACCAAAACAATGAGAAAAAAGTCAATTCTTAAGAATGAATTTAATTGAATTACATTTTTTGACTGAATTTTTTAAATGATTGTTATTTTGAATCGATTAGTGATTTATTCGTCGTTTAATTGCTTTTTAATTATATTTAATTAAATACAAAGTTTTGTAAAAAAGTAATTTTATGTTTATTTTTAAGAAAAAATTATTTTTAAATCATTAAAAGGTTTCTCTTTTGAACTAAATTTTAATTTATTTACAAATCATTTGTCTCGCAATACATCTCTTGCTATGGAATGATAGTACAGACAGTGGTCGTTGTCTTCTGTCTCTTAAAGCCATTGGTTGCAAATGGTTTACAACTGTCCTCACATTCTCTGATGGAATCAAAATTGTTTTTATTACCAAAACATCCGTAATATAGAAAACATTCACAACTTTCAGTCAACTTCTCGTAATAGTATCTAATCTCAAGTTTGCCAACTGTGCCCTCACACCAGTAACCAGAGTCCTGAGTGAATTCCAGGCAGTTTTTCTTCCTCGCTAATTCTGTAAGGTTTTTCTCCAGTTGTTTCTGAACGTAGAACTGCTTGAGTTTGGATGCGATCACATTTGAATCCCCTTTTTTCAGTTCTGTTTGCAATTTGAGTTCAAAAATTATTGATACTATAAAATTGCTCTTAATTAGAAGTGCACAAGCTACAAAATTGACCAAAAATAGCCTTTTACCTGTGCACTAATAGTCTATGATTACCTCCATATTTTATTTTCTTAGTAGTTGCAATATTAACTGTACCAGGAGTGGTAATATTAATTGGAGTCTCAGTTGTAAAGTTGCTAGTTGTGTTGGTAGTAGTAATAAAAATTGTGGTAGTGTTATCATCTTCTCCATCACTTGTAGTGACTTTTTCAGTCATCTCATCCTCATCGACTCGTTCTACCTGACCATTCTCATCGACAAGTTCTGCTAATAAATCCATTTCTGGTGGTTCTGAGGCGAATAGCTCTTCTGTGTTGAGCTCATAGTCGTGATGAGTGGTGGTATCGGTCCAATTACTGGTTGAGTTAGCAATTGATTTCTGTACAATACTTGTATCGATTTTGACGTTTACGTCTAATTCTTGTGGGTCTTCATATTCAAGAATATATGGCTCTTCTTCAGTAGAGGGAACAGAAGTTGTGCTCTTAGTTGTTTTGGTCTTATTTTGATGACTAACTCTATAAAAGAGAGACCCGAAAAACCCCTTGTTTTCGGACTGTTTTGTCACTTTATCTTTTGGTCGAAGTGTAGTGGGAAGAGATGTAGTGGCAGATGGACTCTTAGTAGTTTTATTTTGACCACTCATCCGATTGTATAGCCGCCAATCATATAAAGCCTTATTTTCAGACTGTTTGGCCATGGTATTATCTTGAAAATAAACGTTAAAAAATAATATGAATAATGCAATTGTTTGGAAGGAAAGAGCTCTGACTTTTGGGATCAATTCTTTTCATGGAAACATATTTGGCGTTCGGCAGAACCAATAATAATAATAATGAAACAAATAGTGATGTATTGAATGTCATTGCGATTGAAAACCATATTTTAGTCATTTGTTTATGTGCTGTAAATTTAATTCATTTAAGATTTTGATTTGATCTTGCAATTTTAGCAAATTATTACAATATTCTGGATATTCACTCATTTATAATCATTTTTGTAAGTATTATACACTAAAAGTCGAACTGTTTTCAGAAAAGGTCTATTGTTCACTGAAGGATGTGAAACACAATAGACCTTTTCTGAAAACAGTTCGACTTTTAGTGTAAATGAAAGTTTCATTTATTTAAGTAAAGTTTTATTAAGAAATTTGATTAAATTAAATGACACACAGGCTTGTATTCCCATGAGTGACCCAGTTCATGGCGTGGCTCCTCCTCCACTGCCTCTTTTCCACGACCTCTTCCACGGCCGCGATTCCTATGAGTTCCGGAGTTTGACTTTCATTTGATTGCAATTCAAATTTTTCTGTTGGGGTTCTAAGAATGGTCCGATCTTTACCCCATCCTCTCCCACGGCCTGTGGACACCCCCTTGTCTGGACTACTATTTATTCGATATGTTTTAGTGAATGGATGGGTAGTATTCCTAGTTATCTGTCCGCTGTGTATTGGATTGGGAGTAT
>JAQGCS010002443.1:0-10175 GCA_034702105.1 Fuscozetes fuscipes
TTATGGTCAGCGACCAAATGGGCCGGATTTTGAGGTACTCATTAGCAATAGTTAGGAATCGAATTACTTGTCAACGACCCCAACGTTGATATGCGCGGCTGGAAATAAGGACTCAAATGTTGGTACTTTTGGGGCGACTTAATTGACAGCGAACCAAATAGTACTGTTTTTCAAGGCACTTATTGCAGAGTTCAGGTATGGAATATTATGAGCGTTATGGTATCAAATCTTGTCAGCTTTATGGGTCGCAATTCTCACCAAATAAATGGGTGCGTAATGGTGCCGAATTTGGGCACTAACATTCGCGCAATGCGTTTAATTAAATTGACTACTTGCCGTCGGCAATGACCAGATTAATCCCGGCGGCTGCCAATGATGTCCACAAACTGTGCGAGACGTCCCAGAAGGCGACTTTTGGCCGGTGGTGGCGGCCCACAGAAAGTCACTTTTAGTCACACACAATTTAGCGGTAAAAACATCGATAAGACCGCACTTTTGGTCTTAAATGATCAGCCGTAGGACACAATAATCAAAATAATCAAAACTAATCGTTTTACTCTATTTATTAGTAAGAAAACACAATTAAAATATTAGTACAAAATTAGTTGTTGTTTATACAGCAATGGCTGAACACGGAGTGACGCCCACCATATCCGCAACAATGCTTGAGGCGCGCACACTCCGGTAATACAAAAATAATGGCATACAATAAATAATGTCTAAATTAGTGGTACATTTAGGGTCGGAATTTTAGGGTTTTTAGTGAGGGATGTGCTGATCGATACGGGGTTTTTTACGGAAATATTTTTCCGTTACAGATCCTCCTTAGATCAACACATACCTCACATGGTAATGACATTTTCGAGTTTGAGTTTCACAAAAACAATACAAATATAAAAAATAAATTAAATATTAAGTGTCCATGTAAATCAAAAATATTAAATACCAAAAATTATTAAAGTAATTAAATGAGGTACTAAAGTGTCACTACATGTACCATTATAGAGTATCGTTATGGTTGTTTGCGTATAACTGACATAAAATAATTATAATAATAGTAATGAAAAGAAAATATTTGAATCATTGATCATTAGTAAGAGTAGACATTAAGGTATTAATTTTGCGTTAATAACAATATGGTATCGATTTTCATATTTCTAGGAATAATTAATGTCTTTTCTTTTTAGTATTTCCTTTTGGGTCGTCTTTGGCTTCCGTAAGCCCGTCGTCTTCTGAGCTGCTCGTCGAGAGTGGTCTTTTTCGTCTCCTTCCTTTGTGTTCTTTATTTCGCGGCAGCGAAGCGGCACGACTTTTGGGTGTGATTTTTCCAGTTCTCGATACTATTGGCTCTCCGACGTGCACTATAGTGGGTATTTTCATTTGGTTATCGGAACTTTTGGCCACGGGTTTCCAATTAAGTTGTGGCATGTTCCATGTCACTGTCGACGGAGTCATTAGTTTTATCATATCCTGAAGTTCGGGACTTTCTCGGTTTTCGGTCTTACAGAATGTCGACTTTAAGGGTGGTTTTATTGTTTGGGAGATTTTTAGTTTCTTTTGAGGGACACTTGGGGTACTTTTCTTAGACTTATGCCCCCATTTGAGATAAAGATTCGGAGTTGTGAGAAGAATGTCCTTTGGTTTCGTCACATGAGTAACTCGACCTTTGTTTTCGTTTTTAACGAATAGTTCAATATTCCGGGCAGAATCCAATAGTCTCTGCCCCAAACGTTGCTTCTCTGCGATAAGCTTAGTGTTCTCCAGTTTGAGATTTCGATTTTCGTCCGACAATTTAGTATGCAATCTGCTCTGGTTCTCAAACTGTTGTTTTTTCTTTTTATCAATTTCTAACGTTTTATGAGTTTCGGCTAAAAGGCTTTTATGAGCAGTTTCCAGTTCTTCATATTTTCTCTGCCATTCTTTGACTGTTTCTTTATATTGGGGAGATGAAGTCACAGGTTTGCCTCTTTTTCTGATTTTTGGCGTTTCTGCTGTCGCGACGTTTAGGTCCTTTTTATTCGTTTCCGTTGGCGTGTCGTCGTTTGGGGTCACTTTTCTGATAGTTGTGGTCATTTTAACCGTCACTTCCTTTTCGTTGATTTTGTTATCGATTTCAGGACTCCCAACACTTGAGTGTCGTTTTTCGAGTTCTGATTCCCAATCCAGAGCCGATTAAATGTGGATGAAATCTCTTTCGTCGATTTCGAATTCTCCCGAACCGATGTCTGATTCCGACCCACTTTGCTCATCGGCCTCTGATTTTCCTTCTGGTTCTTCCTCTTCTTCTTCAGAGATGTCTTGCGGATTCTTGTCAGAGTCCGACTCATTTTCTTCCTTTTGGTGAGTCGTTACCTCGAGTTCAGGGTACTTTCTTCCAAGTCATCCCAATTATCGTCAGAATCGTTCGCGTATTCATAATCAGTTATATCATCGTCGACAGTTGGGGTCTCTTTTTTCGTCTGGTCTTTATCGTACATGTAGTCGTCATCAGAGCTTAATTACTCTCCCTGACATTTGAGTACTCATTTCCATCATCACTGTCTTCATCGTCGTCGTCGTCTTTAGTATTATTGTGTTTCTATATGTCGGGTCTCCCTCGTCCAAACCTGGTTTAGGGTCAAGCGATGCACAATACACATAGGGGTTGAACAATAGATCTGGTTTAGTCGGTTGGCATTCGTGTTGTTCGCCATAGAAATAATATCTCCGACATTCAGTACACATTCCGGTGCCGACATAAAGAGTCTGTATTTCGTCGTTAGACGATAATACCTTTGGGTCATTTTTATTGGCCTTCTTTGTTACAGTATCGAGACGGACACATAACAAAATTAACTGTCATCAGATGTTTCTTTTCGTATTCCAGACACTTTTTGCGAATACAGCGGTAGTGAGTGAGTGCGTGTTTGCGATTATCTGTCCCACAGGCAATAGGATGAGGCCACGCAGCTTCTCGACAGATAAAGCATCGATACTTTGACAACGACTTCAGGTGGATTTGCATTTCAGTAGTCGATTGGATTGATTCGAGTGCCTTTTTCTCATTTCTGTTTAAACTTTGCAGACTTTGTTTGACAATTCGGTGGATTTCATCCCAACGACGTTTTATATCATAATTTCGGAAATCCATTTAGTGCCCCATTTTGCCTTATAGTCGGCTCGAAACCAATGTTCTACTTTTCCAAATTTTGGATTACGCAGGGCGTTTTTATTTTCTGACATTCTGCCTCTATAACGTCAGCGCCAGTGGATCACAATTTCGCGTCCGTCAGGTTTGTCATTTGTATTGACCGCACCTGATTTCACAAGTTGGTAGGCTCGCCCCTTTTCTTTTGAAATAGAGTTCTGGGCGTGGAATCCGGGCACAATTCCAACAGATGTCGAACCTGTGTTTCACCCTAAGCATTGGCCGGTGAACACTTCTAGGATCCCAAATCTTGCGGATGAGATTCCAAGACGGACATCGTTTCTTTAGGTAATCTTTTAATTGATCCGTCTTTTTAACACCTCTCCCCTGTTTCGGACGTTTTTGAGGCATTCCTAGTGTGAACATTATGGGTAGTTATTTCGTTACAACTCATGCACCGTTTGGGGTTAACTTATTGTCTAACAGGTGCGACACTTGGGTGCCATATTTTACAAATATATACACATATATATAAAATGTAGATTACGTGTCATTAAACTCATTAACGTTAAGAGTAAATATAAAATAAAGGCAATTAAAAACCTCTCATAAAACTAAAAACATTGTTTTCTTAACCAGTGGGTCTAAAACAATAGAGTGGTTATGATATGATATATATAAGTGATTTTAAGGTTATTAATCAACAACACTCAAAGAGACAAAATGGTACCAATTTCTACACACGACATTAAAGTGCCGTATCTTGTGCTTTCTATTACATCAGTGATTTAGCGGGAAATAATGGCGCGTAAAACGACCGCCAACACGTGTTGAACATTGATTCTCAATTTCTTTAAAACTGACGCAATATTATCTCAAAATGAAAATCTTATGTTTTAGTCAAAAGCTATAATAGTTCTAAAATAAATTTAAATTTAATGGCTTTCGTGGTTGATTTCTCCATTAAAACTGATAAAATAAGGGTATATAAACTTTTATAAAAGAATAAAAATCAATTTTAGAAGTTTTTAAATTAGATTTCAATACATGCTTAATGTAATCACAACTTTATCAGATTCTGGACATCAATTTGGTGTCAAATTAGGTTATGACAGACATACCTGTAGTTATTTGTTAGCTTTCGTTGATAATCACTATTAATTATCGTTGATTTACTGCACAATTAACTAAATTAAGGCACACCTGTATTGATCACAGACTAACACAACAAAAGTTATGGCGGGTGTGTTGACAGTAGTGCGGCACTAGTTCTCTAGCGCGCAGGTCAGTCAGTAGTGAAAAGGAGTTGAGGTCTGTATGGGCGCAGGAATATAAGTTACACCATTGATAGTCGTGGTTTCCTCAGTTGGCTGGACGACAGGGTTTTGGGGGGACTTCAAATTTGTTTTGTATGTCTTATTATTTGAGCTGACATTTGAGGTCGAAATTTGAGAGTCAGTGTCAGATTCGTGGTAATGTCCGGTGTTATCCCTTAGGGTTCAATTTTCGCCATCCAACCCTTTAGAAGAGTCAGAATTTTCGTGAATCATTTGGGTCTTATTTTCTAGAGCTCCAATTTTAAGGGTCAGTTTTGTGACATCTTTCTCTCTCTCTCTCTGACAACTGGTTTTTAACTTCCTCGATTTGACATAATGGTACCGATTTTTCTATTTGGAACATTTGTGTCTCGAATTTTCGTTTAAGATTTTGGTTATCTGTAGTCAGGTTTTTGTTCTGAGTTACCAACAGTTCGTTTTCCGAGATTAGGTTTTGTTCTTTTTTGGTCAGTTGTGTTATCGTCTTATGGAGTGTTAATACTTTGCCTCGATTCGACCACTGTTTACAGAGGAAGGCGTCATTATTTTGTCGGAGAGTCATATTTTCTTTTTGCAGCTCTGCTATTAATTGGGTCAACTCATGGTTGGATTGTTTCATTTTGTTGAGGTCTGACTCCAGCATTTCGGTGCCGTTTTTCAAATTTGACCCTTTGACGATCAAACTTTAATTCATTAATTTAACACTAACACAGTTGGAGCATTGTGGTATGGATTTTGTTGACATGTCGTGTAGTCGTTTCGTTAAGTCTTTCTTAACGGGGTCGCTTTCTGAGGACTGGAATTCGGCGTTTGTATTATTATCGTCGTGGGTCTGATTTTCGGTCGAATTGAAGGTTCGGCATCTTCATTGACACATTTAGGGTCGTTATTTAATGACCTCTCGTCTGGAGCACTGGTATTTAAATTTATTTTTGCTACCTATTCTGAAGTCATTTTGGGGTCATTTTCTACATTCGGCACTTCCGAGTCATCGTCGTTTTCAGGCGCCGTTTCGACAAACAAATTGAGATCTTTGGTGGTTTAAGTTTCCTTTTTCTCCTGCAATTTGTAGAAAACATTCTCTAGTTCTGAAAGCCACTCATATTTGACTTTATTAAACATTCGAGTCTTAGTTTGCAACTCTGCGACTCTTGGGTGTTCTTTTCCATAGAGTACAAAAAGTGATACTATAAGTTTATCGTTTTTTGCAATCGTTGTTTAAAGAATTCTAAAATGTTTTCCATTGCGGATATTAAGACATTTTGGTCGACTACAGACAGATAGGGCTCCACAAGTGACCGATACAACGGTGACTGATTTGGAGTTGTTGTATTAGTGCTGATGCTAACCACTGAATGTGCACTTTGGTGATTTTTAGAGATTGAGCCCAAAACCTCCCCCCAGATGTGTATATGGGCACTTGAGTGCCTTTTTCTACATCTGATGAATGAATGGAAAAATCAGCGTTGAATCGACTGATTCGTAACGTGATGTCTGACATTATGGTAACGTTTGTTGAAGATAAGTGATGTTTAAAAGTCTGTGCAAAATGGTATCATTTTTTGATAACACTTAGGTGTTTTTAGGAATTTCAATATTTCACAAAAATGTTAGATAAATGTAATATACGAATTCGAAGGATAATTTAATAGTACATAAATGATGATCGTTATGATTGGCAGTTCAATGTCTGACACAATAGTGTTATAAATTGAACTAAGTGATGATAAGAAATTATACCCAATGATAATAAGTTATGACGACACTTGGGTGTCGAATTTGAGAAATATAATATTTCACAAAAATTATTAAATTATTAAATATATGTTATTGGGGAATTCAATATATGAGCCAATAATATATTGATGATGAATTTAATAACAAAAAACCAAGTGATTGAAAACTATTCACAATTAAGAGTTTGTTATTAGGCGTTACTAAACATGATTCTTAGGTGTCAAATTTAGAGATAGAAAATCTCTTCACAAAATATAAATAATGATGAATTATTAAATAATTTTTTTTTGTATTTTTGATTTTTTTTAATATATGAAGCACAAATGTAAATAAATGATGAATTTTGATGATATAGATGTGAGTAAGTAATAAATCCCAAAATGATCTAATGAGATACAAAATGGTGTTTAATATTAAACAAAATGAAAATCAGTTCGTCGGTATCCAAGAATTATTTCCCAAATTACAATTGTTTGGACAGAGCGTTGGGTTTGTATCCGTTATATTATTTAATAGTATCGAAATAAATTTCGATTGGCAAAAGAGTGTTCACAAATTGGTTTGAAATATTATATTATATTATTATAATATGGGTACACGTAGGTACCGAATATTGGTGACATTTAAGTACTGAATTTCACAGAGACTATCACTTCAGATATTATTTATTATTATAAAACATCAGTTCACAGAAGCTTTAACAATAACTGGATGTCGAATTACTTGACAACGACTCCAATTTAGATCACTTTTTACGTCCAAGGGACGGACATTTTACGTCTAAGAGACGACAATTCGATATACATTTAGGTATCGAAAAATTGGTGACATTTAAGTACTGAATTTTACAGATGTTAACATTTTAGTTATTAATATTAAACTTCACTTTACTGATAATTTCACGGTAATTGCGCGTCGAATTCCTTGACAACGAGCCCATTGTAAGTCACTTTTTACCTCTAAGAGACGACTTTTTACGTCTTAGAGACGACAGTTAACAACTTTACTATATGTAAGGAAACACAGGATTGTACAACATTTAGGTGTCGAATTACTTGTCAACGACCCTAAATGTAATCCCAGATAATTCCAAAATATGTAAAGATTTTTGACTTTTTACGTCCAAGGGACGAACACATACACCGACACAGCCGGGGATATTTACTAACAGTCTTCAACACCGAGCGGACTGAAAGCACTGCACCTCTACCATATGTAAGGAAAAAGCCGGGGTGTAGTTGGCTATTCCCTACGAGTTGACTCTACGTATGGGCCACGCGACGTTTGTGTGCCCAAAACCACTCACAACACTTTGGTACAGAATAATCGGTCTACGATCTCAATGATGACACGCGCAATTGCAAATTTAAGCACCCAAATGGCGGCAATTTGGGTCGACTTATGGTCAGCGACCAAATGGGCCGGATTTTGAGGTACTGATTAGCAATAGTTAGGAATCGAATTACTTGTCAACGACCCCAACGTTGATATGCGCGGCTGGAAATAAGGACTCAAATGTTGGTACTTTTGGGGCGACTTAATTGACAGCGAACCAAATAGTACTGTTTTTCAAGGCACTTATTGCAGAGTTCAGGTATGGAATATTATGAGCGTTATGGTATCAAATCTTGTCAGCTTTATGGGTCGCAATTCTCACCAAATAAATGGGTGCGTAATGGTGCCGAATTTGGGCACTAACATTCGCGCAATGCGTTTAATTAAATTGACTACTTGCCGTCGGCAATGACCAGATTAATCCCGGCGGCTGCCAATGATGTCCACAAACTGTGCGAGACGTCCCAGAAGGCGACTTTTGGCCGGTGGTGGCGGCCCACAGAAAGTCACTTTTAGTCACACACAATTTAGCGGTAAAAACATCGATAAGACCGCACTTTTGGTCTTAAATGATCAGCCGTAGGACACAATAATCAAAATAATCAAAACTAATCGTTTTACTCTATTTATTAGTAAGAAAACACAATTAAAATATTAGTACAAAATTAGTTGTTGTTTATACAGCAATGGCTGAACACGGAGTGACGCCCACCATATCCGCAACAATGCTTGAGGCGCGCACACTCCGGTAATACAAAAATAATGGCATACAATAAATCTTGTCTAAATTAGTAGTACATTTATGGTCGGAATTTTAGGGTTTTTAGTGAGGGATGTGTTGATCGATACGGGGTTTTTTACGGAAATATTTTTCCGTTACAAAGTTACAATCAGTCCAACTCTTTTACACCAAGTCGAACTGAATGTTATTACTTTGGAGAAAGGTGCTGAACTATATAAACATTTCAGTTATAAAATTTTAAAGTCACAAATATGCACTCATAATGATGAAAAAGATGGTTGCCAAGTATAAATTTTAAATTTTTTTACCTATTCTAATATCATATTAAGCGGATTAATTTAATTGTGTTGTTCAAATGAAATCATTCACAATGATATACTAAAATCAGGGATGGTCAAGGGGAGAGGGGGTTGCTCGAAACTACCATAGAATGGAAAATTTGACAAACCCACCCCCCCCCCATAGAATTTTTCGAAAATATAACATTACAGGTATACTCCCCCCAATCGCGCGCGCTTGGACCTTACGTCTCTTTGTGTTTGCCGCAGACCGAAGCGAGGTGGCAAATTTTTTCGGTTTTTTTGGCGGGAAATGAAAAAAACCTCTAGATTCCCTTATAGTACATAAGACATACAAACACACAGATAGTCAGACGGACGGACAGAGAGAAAGAGAGAGAGAGAGAGAGAGAGAGAGAGAGAGAGAGAGATTACACGGCGAGGGATAGAAGTTTAGACTCTATATAAGGGATACGTATGAAAATTGAAATCAGAGAATTTCGACTCTTTGTGCCCTTTTTTCGAGCGGCAGTCCACCACAAATGGTATCGACCACTGACACTAATCTCAGAGGGCGGCAGGTCACGATGGAGATGTTCCGGTACAACACTGTAGTTGTTGAAGATCTGGATGTTGAGAGAGTCTGCCACTGCCTCAAGCTCCAACTCTCCAAAACCAGCAGCGGCACCGTCATAAGAACGGCCGTTATAGTCAGCGAAGACTGACCAGTTGTCGATATAAAATTTTCTCATAAGAGATTGAACGGCGAGGGCTCTTTTTATGGGGTGGCATGCTCTGTCCTCAAAAAATTGTGTTACCAATGCAGAACTTACACAGTTGCCGTAATAGGCAGTCTTCCCAATCACAAATTGTGATGGCACAGAACCAAAATGCGGACCTTTCCGCAATACCTGATCTTTTGCCTTCAATGGCTTGTCGTTGACGTGTGCCAACCTCAACTCATGGCAACGCTGAACAAAACTTACAGAGAGGGTGGCAGTCTCTCCGATCCTGATCTCATCGAGGTACTTTTTTGCTTCAACGTTAAGCACTTTAAGGCCGTGGATATCACCACTAGCTGAAGTCGACGGCTCGTCGGACGCAAGGGGCAGAAAATGCTCATTTAGAGACATGGTGGAGAGTTTCGACTTTAAATTACGCTTAGCCTGGTGAATTTTCGCCATTTCCTCATTAATTTGAACGATGTGACGTTCAACACCACGCTTCAAGCGTAAAAAACGGTCAGCTTTTTCACTTGCAGGACGTTTGAGAGTGAGGCTCAAATTCCAGGCATCAGATATGACACCCCATATCTGGTGTCTATCAGGGGTCTCAGGGTCGAAGCTCGATCACGACAACTTCGAATATATACCCTCTGCGACTTTCCTATGGCCGTCAGGACTATAATCAAGATCGTGCTTGACAAATAGCATTATTTTAAAACTATTGAAATTTCTCGGATGAGTCGTTTGAAAAATCGTGATTACACAAATATTGATTTTTGCCAGTTAAACTTTTTGCCAAACCTTTCAAACAGTCAAAGATGATATTTCTAGATATTTAACCAAATTTGATTATCCGACAAGCATTAATTAATAAGATAGGGCCTTACAGCGCGCCAGTTGATCATTAGGTCATTT
>JAQGCS010002444.1:0-10175 GCA_034702105.1 Fuscozetes fuscipes
TGAGGATATGCTTTGGAGCTCTTAGAGATGGGTTGTCAATAGGTTAATCAAAAATGGACGTGAAACAGCCATTTTTGTTGGAGATTTCATTTGGATGTAAATGTAGTGGGAATTAGGTTTGATCCAAACTTGTTTTATTTATTAAAACGTCAAAGTTGAGATGAAATGAATAAAATTAATCGTTTTTTACTTAATGGTAAAACTTTGATTAATGGTAAAACCTTAATCAGCATTTCCTCTCTTTTGCCAATAAATTTATTAAATTTAATTCAGATGAGAAGGTGACAATTTTTAAAATTCATAATTTGAAATTATGATCAGGTCAAATATATGCTCTACTCCATGTAATTCTTCAAACTGTGAATTAGAATTCATTTTTAAAGTAAATGAATTATTTTACAATAAAATAATTTTTTACATTCAAAGGAGTGTTAATTATTTAATTAATATTTTGTTAAATTACTATTTGATGGCACAAACTGTAGAAAATGAGAATTACTTAGTGTCCAAGTTATAAATTAAATAACACTATGTAAATTTATTGAACTAGCAGATTTAATTCTGTTTTTGTAATTCAAATGTTAACTTTTAGTGATTAGGGAATGAATAATAACTTATTTAAATGAGAAGAAATTAGTTAAGATGGGGTCAAATTTTAATTTCCATTCAATTAAATATTGATTTATTCTGTCCAAAAAGCCTGCGCTGATGGCTTACCTCAGGATGATTTCAATGACTGTCGAAGGAAAGAGGCGGCCCTGTGGGTGTATGGTACCTCTAAGGCGTTGTACGCCAACCGTATCTCTTTCCTCTTCGATTTTCATGGGCCGAGTACTCTGATCGACACCGCCTGCTCGGCATCCATGGTTTCCCTTGCTAACGCTCTTCAAGATATCCGGTCCGGTAACTGCGATGCGGCCATAGTGGCCACTGGTAATCTCACACAATCGCCGTTCTCTAATGGCATCTATCAGTCCATCGGTTTACTGGCCTCCGACGGAAAATGTAAAGTATGGGACAAAAAGGCCGACGGATTCGTAAGATCTGAAACAGTGGGCGCTCTGTTTCTCCAGAAGAAGAGTGACGCGAAACGAGTGTATTCCACAGTATTGCATGCTAAGACAAACACCGATGGATTCAAATCTATTGGTCTCTTTTCTCCCTTTTGGTTACGACAGAGAGATCTTATGATTGAGACCTTTCACGAGGCGGGTGTCGATCCTAATGACATCAAATTCTTCGAGTCGCATGGTACTGGAACAAATGTAGGTGATCCACAAGAGGCCAAGGCTATCGCTGATGCCTACTGTCACGACAGAAAGGTTTGCTAGATGCAATTCAATAATAGATCATTTTATTAAACATATGAAATGGTTTTTAGGAACCATTACTTTTGGGAGCAGTAAAGAGTAATTTGGGTCACTCTGAAGGATCATCCGGTCTCTGTTCGATCGCTAAAGTGATCGTCGCCTTCGAGAATAAGTGCATTCCCGCTAATCTTCATTTTGAGGAACCGAAGCCAGAAATCGAATGTGTGGTCAATAAGACATTGATTCCGGTCATGAAAAACACTCCATTTGAGAACGGAATCGTTGGCGTTAATTCTTTTGGTGTGGGAGGAGTCAATGCTCATGCATTGCTTAAGTCTAACGAAAAGGAGGCGACCCCCGAACTTTACAAGATTTGCGATCCGATTCCGCGTTTAATTACTGTCAGCGGAAGGACCGAAGAGTCCGTAAATCATATCTTTGACTTCATTGAACAGAACCCAAGTAAAGTGCACCGCGACTTCTTAGGCCTTCTCAACGAAGGTATGAAGACTCAGACCATTAAAGGTTCGGCGAATTTCCCTAGCAGGGGTTTCATGATTGTCAAAGAAAAGCAAAACGAAAACGCCGAGGAGACCGCTGCCGAGGAACCCGTTGTCGCACATGAATATGAACGAACAGTAGTTGATGCATTGAGACCCAGCCCTGTGTGGCTCGTATTCTCAGGAATGGGTAGTCAATGGACTGGAATGGCTGAGAAATTAATGCCAATTAAGACATTCGCTGACACCATTAAGAGTTGCGCCGATACATTGGAACCGTTAGGAATAGATTTGATGCACTTATTAGTTAGCGATGACGATACCGCTCTTAAGAAGAGTCCAACCAATGCTTTCGTCGCCATTACTTCTATGCAATTAGCGCTTTACGACACATTCTGTATGCTGGGAATCGAAGCGGTCGGTATTATTGGCCACTCATTCGGTGAAGTGGCCTGTGCTTATGCTGATGGATGTCTCACATTGGAGCAGGCTGTTTTGACCGCCTACTGGAGAGGAAAGATTGTCGAGACTTCCAAACTTCCAAAGGGTAAAAGCAATGTCTTTTCTGACCATATCTAACATCAATTCAATAATTTGCAGGTATGTTGGCTGCGGTCGGACTCACCTGGGAGGAGACCAAAAAACGCTGTCCGGACGGCATCGTTGCTGCATGTCATAATGGAAAAGATTCAGTGACCATATCTGGACTATACGATAACATGGCCAAATTCGTTGAGCAACTCAAGTCTGAAAACATTTTCGCGCGAGAAGTTGCCGGTGGAGACTACCCTTATCACAGTCCCTTCATGAATATCGTTGCCCCACAACTTCTCGAAGCTCTCAATAAGGTTATCCCTGAACCAAAACAAAGAAGTGAGAAATGGGTGTCCACTTCTTTCTCAAGAGATCAGTGGGAGTCAGAAAAGGCTCAGTTTGCTTCAGGTTATATATAAGTGGACACAATTGAGTGTAATATTAACTGTCAATCACTTTATAGGCGAATACTTTACAAATAATCTGATATCTCCGGTGCTATTCAACGAAGGAATGAAAGACATCGGCAAAAACTCATATGTCATAGAAGTAGCGCCGCATTCCCTCTTCGAATCCATTTTCAAGAGATGCTTTCCAAACCTGGCGTACACCGGCCTAATGAAGAGAACTGAACCTGACAATCTTATATATTTCTTGTCAGCAATCGGTCGTCTTTATACTCTTGGTCTTAACCCGACTATTGAGAATTTCTATCCTAAGGTGGAGTGGCCAGTCGTTAGAGGCACTCAATCGATTAGTTCTCTGTTCAAATGGGATCACGACAGAAGTTATTACGTAAAGAAGTTCCCCGAATATCATAATTATGCGACGGCTTCCGACTTCGAAATGAAGTTTTCATTAGTCGATTCTGACTGGTATTTCTTGAGAGATCACGCCGTCGACGGCAGAGTCATTTTTCCCGCCACTGGCTATTTGTTTATGGCATGGAGACGATTGGCAGCAATGAAGGGCCAGCCATGGATGAAAACACCCGTCCATTTCGAGAACGTCAGGTAATGCTTTGATTTAGAGTTTTAATATAGTTTTAAATAATTTATTACTTATTTATTACTTTTTATTGTTTAACAGATTCTTTAGACCAACGCTTCTGTCAGAAGTGGGCGAGGTCAAATTCACAATTCGTATATTAGAAGGAACTGGAGATTTTACTATATCGGAAAACAATGCAATAGCCTGCACAGGCAAAGTGTCTGTTCCCGAAGATCAGATCCTTGAAATGCAGGATCAATTGGAACAGAATATTAATGAAGAGGAGGACGACGAGAAAATGCATGAAATTCTTTTCAATAAAGACATTTACAAAGAATTGCGAATTAGAGGCTATGATTACGGATCCAAATTCCAGGGTCTCACTGAAGCCAGAGGTGACGGTCGCAAAGGAAAAGCCAAATGGACCGGTCATTGGGTCAGTTTCGTTGACTCCGTCTGTCATTTAGCTCTGGTCGCACTTCCCATTCGTGCGCTTTTCATTCCTATCGGTTTCCAATCAATTCGATGCGATCCTAACATTTTGTTTGAGGCCATAGAACAGGTCAAAAAACAAAAAGAAGAAGAGAAGGTAGATGACCAAGAGAAACCCGAGTTCTTTTATTTCCAAGAGAAGGCTAAAATCACGAACATCGAGGAATTGGAACCGGAAGATGCTGTGGGCAAACACAATGAAATTATCTCAGAAATGAGACCCGATATGACTGATAAAGAAGCAGGTGAAGCCGACGCCATAGTTAAACAACATATTAAGGCCACTTTTGGACAAAATGCACAAGTTCAGGACAAAATGGCCACTGAAATATTGGGAATCACCAATTTTGAAGATGAAGAAAAAGTGGACGAGGATAAAATCTCTATTCTTCCCGTCTCTTTTGATATCAACTTTAGATCAATTGTAACAAAAGGTCTGGAAATTAAGGGTTTTATTCCAGTGAATGTTCCGCGAAGACCTGGACAACAGGGACTCACTCTCGAAAGATATGAATTTATACCAAATTTTGAGGACTGTGTCATTGAAAGTCCATTCAAAGAGACTTTTGATGAATACATATCCGTTTGTTCGGCTTTGGCTGAAAAATTGACACAGATCAATGACAAAGTGAGTCCTCTTCAACTTAATGGCTATAAGTTAGCTGAAGAAGCATTGGTAAAGAAGTACACCGATATCCCCGACGACAGCTGGAGACTTATGAAAGTACTCAAAGAGTTGATTGATCTCAAAGTGGATCCCAATTTGAATTCGATTGAAGATCATAAGAAAGAACCCATCGTTTTGGAGGATGTCATCAAAGAAATCATTGAAAAGAAAGAAAACAATTTGTCAACAGATCTGATCTCTACTGTTGTGACAAACGAAAGATTTATTCGTCCCTTTATTGACATTATTCTGGAGAATAGCGTCGATAAAACTCAAATCAAAGTAATGGAAATGAGTCCAAATAGGAATGTTGTGGCCAATCAACTCATTGAGAAAATCAAAGCCTCATGTATTGGATTGATCAGTGTCGATTATATGATCGCTACTCCTTCACCATCTACAATTCCAGAAGAGGCTAAAGCATTGAATTTGAAAACTCTTGAGTGGGATCTCAATACAAACCAATTCATTAAAGATATTCAATCTCTCGACCTCTTAGTTTACAGAATGACTAACAATGTGTCCAATTCATGGGAAATGGATGATCAGGTTCAATCATTGAGTGATGCTCTCAGGGTTAGTAATTCGTTAGTTTATAAGTATTTCCATTAATTTTGAATTAAATTTCAGTTCAATGGTTTCCTGTTTGTGACGACCAGAACAAAGATGACACCGCCTGAGAACACTCTCTACGAGCTCTTGGGTCAGAATTCAAGCGATGATTTGCTGGCAGACAATCAAATGGATTTATTCATCGAAAAGGCGCAAAAGGTTGGCCTCGAAGTGGTCGGCAAAAAGTCTGATTCGCGCACCACTTCCATCACTGTTTTCCGCAAAGTGTTAACTGACAGACACGAGCCGTTGGTTGTGAACATACCGTTAGGTAATTATGAGGATTGGGTCGAACCTTTGAAGACTGTTCTACTGACCAACAAAGAGGCTGAAACGCCTAAAGACATATGGCTAGTGGCCAATGACACCGCTGTCAATGGAGTAATTGGTTTATTGAATTGTCTACGTGTGGAACCGGGAGGTAATCATATTCGTTGTATCTTCGATTACGACCAAAAACTGCCGAAAGAAGTTGACTTCAAACAAAAGCCTTTCCAAGACATCCATAAATTGGATTTAGTTATGAATATTTATAGAGACGGCAAATGGGGGACACAAAGACATATAACGCTTCCCGAAGAACAGGAAACTATTGAGACGGAACATGCATATCTCAATGTCGTCACCAGAGGTGATATGTCGAGTCTCAAATGGTTCGACGCTCACCATAAATATTTCCCAACTCTACCGCAAAGTGAAAGAAAAGAACAAGAGGTTCTTTGTAATGTTTACTACTCTGCCCTCAACTTTAAGGTATACTCTCAATGAATAAAAAATTCGAGACATTTTATTAATCATTGATTTCGTTGGTTAGGATGTTGTGTTAGTGTCGGGTAAAATCCAACCAGGGCCTGAAGGTGCTCTCTTCGATTGTATTATCGGTTTGGAATTCGCCGGCCGTCGAAGTGATAATGGACAGCGTGTGATGGGAATGGTTCCCTTTAAAGGTATCGCCACAACACTTCTCACATATAAAGACTACTTGTGGGATGTCCCTGATGAATGGACTCTTGAGGATGCGGCTACAGTTCCTGTTGTCTACACCACTGCCTATTATGCATTGGTTATGAGGGGCAATCTATTAGAAGGTGACTCAGTACTCATACATTCTGGAGCGGGCGGTGTGGGACAGGCAGCCATTTTCATATGTCAGAGTATGGGCTGTGAAGTATATGTGACGGTCGGTAATGAAGAGAAACGAGATTTTATCAAAAAGAAGTTCGGTATCGATGACGCGCACATCGGTAACAGCCATGACGTCACTTTCGAGCGACAGTTTATGACTGTATCCAAAGGCAAAGGCGTTGATGTCATCCTTAACTCACTGACAGAGGATAAACTTCAGGTACTATTCACACACCTGTGCGCTCACATATTTATATTACGACTAAATTTTAGGCTTCACTTCGATGTCTGGCACCAAACGGTCGATTCCTAGAGATAGGCAAATATGATATGCAAATGAACAAGAATTTGGGACTTTTCGCTTTCCTTAACAACATATCATTCCATGGCGTGGGTCTGGACTGTATTTTCCGAGAGGGCCCCTCATCTAAGAAGTTGCAGTCATTCATGAGGGAAATAACTCGTCTTCTTAACGAAGGCATCAAAAGTGGTGTCGTTAAGCCCATTGAGAGGACAGTCTATGGCACAACTCAAGCGGAACACGCTTTCAGATACATGACTACTGGAAAACATGTCGGAAAAGTTTTGATTCAAATCAGAGATGAAGAAAAAGAAAAGATTGTGCTCACTCCTAAACCACTTGTAGTGAAAGCTACGACACGGACCTGGTTCCATCCCTCAAAGGTATTACTATATTCCTATTCATATAATCGATTGATTCTTAATAAAAATGGTTTATCTTTTAAAGACTTATATCATTGTTGGAGGTCTGGGAGGATTTGGTCTGGAGTTAGCCTATTGGACAGTATTAAGAGGAGCTAAAAAACTGATCCTCACCTCAAGAACTGGTATTAAGAACCCGTACCAAAAATTATATTTGAAACGATTCAAGGAATTCGGAAAAATTATCGAAGACTACAAAATCGATTTAACCGTTTCAACGAATAACTTGACCTCATTAGAGGGCACTCAACAACTCATAGAAGAGGCCAACTCTAAGGGACCAATCGGCGGAGTTTTTAATTTGGCCCTAGTCTTAAAGGATGCTTTCATTGAGAACCAAACACCCGAAACATTCAAAGAGTGTTGTGAACCAAAACTTGAAGGTCTCATCAATTTGGATAAAGTGAGCCGAGAAAAGTGTCCCGAACTCGACTATTTCGTTGCTTTCTCTTCACTGACATCTGGCAGAGGAAACGCTGGTCAGACTAATTATGGTTACGCCAACTCAGGAATGGAAAGACTCTGTGAATTGAGAAGAGCTGATGGTTTGTAACTCTTTTATTTTTGAGATATAACTCATTACTATTTGAATGGTTAGGTTTGCCCGCACTTTGCATACAATGGGGACCAATTGGTGACGTCGGTATTGTTGCCGAACAGTTGTTGGCTAACGATGATGCGGAAGATATGATGAAATTATTCGCTGGTATTCTTCTTCAGCGCATCTCTTCTTGTTTGGACGTATTGGACCGTTTCATGCAGGTCACCTCACCAGTTCTCGCCTCAACAGTCAAAGCAGACTTGGAGCACCAAGCTGGTGCATCTGAAGATGAAGTATTGCAACAACTTTGCAACCATTTAGGTATTGATAAGCGACCAAATGACGAAACTCTGGGTGACGTCGGACTCGACAGTATGGCTGCCGTCGAAATTCAACAAAGACTCGAAAGAGATTACGACATATCTCTTGCGTTGTCTGATATCAAAAAGATTACTGTCGGAGAACTCAAAGAGTTCAGAGACGGAAAGAAAGACAGTCTCAAACAATATGCGGCTGACATAAAGAAAGCAAGGGCCAATCTCTCACAAATCAAATTCGATATTCCTAATGAACAGACAACTCTTCTCAATGACGTCAAAACTGGTGAGTGATTCACACAATTCTTTCAAATGCTCTTAAAATGGTTTCTAATAATTCTGTTATTCCTCTTCAGGTAAACCGATATTCTTTTTGCCGCCAATTGAAGGCATTTTCGAATCTTTGAGAACTTTGGCTAAAGAGTTGGACCGACCGGTTGTTGCACTGAATTGGATGAAAACTTATCAAGAACTCAAAGATATTAAAAGAGTGGCTCTCTTTTACAAAGATAAACTTAAGCAATTGGCACCAGAAGGTGATTACGATGTGGTCGGCCACTCCTTCGGTGCCGTTATTGGTATCCAAATGTGCAGAAAGAAGGCACCTCTTCGGTCATTAGTGCTTTTGGATCCGTTCGACCCACAAGGCCTTCAAAATCACGACTGGAATATTGACGAGAGGTTTGAAATGGTGTTCACATACCTGAAGGCATATATTCCCGAAAGAATTATTAATCAAATCCAAAAAGATGTGATGGAAATCAAAGGAGAACAGGCCCGCATCACCAAGCTCATTGAGCTTATGAAACATTACGGCGGCAAACATTTGCACGGAAAGGATGTCGACGACATTATCAGAGGTTCTTTCGAGAGGGCGGATATGGTTATCAAATACAAGAAGAAGAACACCGAAAAAATGTTATCCGTTTCACAGTCGACCCAAAAGAAAGTGGTTAAAAAGGAACTGAAACAAGTGACCACTGATGTCGGTCTCGTCAAACTTCTTAAAAAAGACTTCCAATTGGAGGACTTCCAAAGGCTTCAGGAGGAGACTCTCAACAGCTATGGATTTAAGCGGGAGGTCAGTACACAAACCAATTGTCTATAATCTAGAACAATGAAGAAAATTTGACATCAAACAGGCTTCAATATTAGCCATTTACTTGGTCATAAATAAATAGGAAAAAGAATCATTTGATATGATTTTAGGCACTAATAATCAAATATGAAAATTGAGGGCAATTTTCTAATCAAATCATTGAAACTTTGGCCCTATTTTTCTTCTTGCTTAGAAATATGTATTCGTAAAGTTACCTTACTTTTTCTAAAGGGTGCTAATTAAATATAATATTTTGTTTGTGTTTGTAGGAAATCCTAGGTCGTTTCGATATTTTCACAGTGTTGGGAAATGAGGCCGACTTCTTAACTACATATTTGCCAAAAATCTGTGAAGTCATCCAGCATAAAACTTCAGATCAACCAAATACAAAAGCTCTTAAACCTAACTATGCAATTAATTAATATCTTTAGACATTTTATTTGCAGGTTTATAATTTTTATTAAAAGAATTTTTGAGGGAATGAAGAAAATGATTTCCAATTGAATTAATGAACGATTTTTTTACCATTTCTTTGGAAATTTTTCAAATGTTTATTAGATTTTCTAATTTCCGCACAATTTATATGTTTTTGATTTTGAAATACTCTGTACTCTGTTTGCAATAAATACTCTGTACTTTTGTTAACCTTGCTCATTATTACACCACAATTGATAAATGAGTTGCATTTGTAAAACAAAACTCATTGTTTTTATTTATGAATAGTTACAAGAATTGATTGAATCTAATGAAGTGAACCATAAATTGAGTCATTTTTTGGTGAATCCGATCCTGTCGTGAGTGGTCTGCTCTTTGCTTTTGGATCCGTTGGAAGTGTCGGCCGAAGACTTCATTTGTTTTTGTTTGTCTTCCAATTCCTTTTTGACGGATTCGTATTCATTCAAATCATCTAATTTTAGTTCAATTCGCGTCGGATTTCTTCTAAACATTGTTCACAATTGAATTGTCACCAATAGATCCAATCATTTAATCGCTTTCAGACCAATCACTCAAACAAAACATATGACGAGAGAGTGGGGACTGTCTTCTCATAACACAAAAACCAAACTTATAATAATTATTTTAAAAAGAAATATACTATCAAGTTCAAATTTCATAAAGTTTATTAGATTATCTCAAATAACTTCAAAAAGACTTAAATCAAGTAAAACTCCCATTATTTTCGACATCGAAGAGGAATCTCAGGACAAAAGAGTCTCTTTAAGCGATCGAAAAGTGACTCGAATTTCGACTACTTGTGAGACAAA
>JAQGCS010002445.1:0-10173 GCA_034702105.1 Fuscozetes fuscipes
AGGAATGGATGCAATCATCTAAGCTCTTGAGTGACTGCCTCACCCAAACGCCGAAATGCACGGGTGGCTAATCAGAATATAGTTAGACCCCAATTGATGGCCTGATCAGTTGTCCGCCTTTCATGAATTGCCGCTCAATTACTGAACGATAGCGAAGCCGTTCTTTAAAGCAAATAATAATTTGAATAAATTAAAGAATAAATAAGGAAAATATTTGCAAATAATAATTATTGCATCAAAACTATCAAAAACTAAGATAAATAAAAGACCAGTTTTATAGACTCGAACACTGTTTTCAGGTTTTTGTTTGCCCTCAAACTCAATAAAATAATAAAATAAATACATAATTCATTTAGTTTTTTACACACAAACAAACAGTGAGTCCTTTCGAATATCACTCTTTTCAATAGAGTTATTAATCAGAAAGTAATCTAAAAAGAAGATGAGAATATGTTTCTGTATGACTGTCGGACTCATGATATCATATATCAGTGCCAACTATGGAGACAACAGACTGTCGTAGAGAAGAGATTCTTAGACTTTATTTTAAATTTGAACGGCGAACACTACCAAAGCTCTATGCTCGGATTTGCCAGACATATGCCTGTGCTTTGAACAAAATTTAACCCCTAACAAAACAGGAAAATCCATCACCCCTAAAATACAAATAAAATGGTCCCTCTGACTACATGTAATATATACACATAAGAATTCGTGGGAAATGAATATAAATCACATAAAAGGAGAATTGTGTGAAAAATTGTGGAGCTTTTTTTAACTGGCATAGAGGTTCTAAAAGCTGTTCAAAGAAGTTGTTTACTTTTTCTAACATTAATTGCATTCTTTTGTCGTCGATTTTTACGCCTATTTTTCAAGTTAAAATATGTTTAATATTTTCAGATTCAATTGTCAAGTGAATATATTCAAATAAATATTTGTTTTTATATATTGTGCTATATTATGTCTAACTGTAAATATTTGTGCCTAATAAGTGATACATTGAAAAGGGAGTCATTTAGTGAACGCATTTGCGATGATTTAGCTGAAGTTTTACTTGAATTTCTACCACTAAAAGACAAACTAAGACTCGAATGTGTTTCAAAACAATTCCAAAGATGTGTATATTTAAAACAATTTGAATTACAAATTATGATTATTTCGTCAAAAAAATATTCGTCAATTAATAATAATAAAAATAGAATAACATGTGGGCACAATTTTGAAGAAGTGGAATCTGTATTAAAAAAGTGTAAATATATCTCATCAATAATAATTTCTAATAGACCACGAGATTTTGTAAATAAAAGTGGTGTTCTTAATATAATTATGAAACACTGCAATAATTTAGTTAATTTCAAGTGTAGCTTTGATGATTGTGATATTATTATATTAAGGCAATTCATTAAAACTTTTGGTAATAAACTTAAATCTTTTGGGCCTATTGAAGATAATGTTAGACCTAATCTATCTGAAAAAATATTTTTTGCACTTAATATGCAAAATATTGTAAAAATAGATATTCTTATATCATTGTTTAACCCTCAAAATTCTGTTAAATTAATTGAGAATTTACGTAATCTTAGGTATTTAACTGTGTATTTTAATAGATGCAATAATAAAAATTTTGAACTAATTTTGCAAGATATCAGTAATATAAAGTTACAAAAGCTTCTTCATTTAGGATTTCCTAATTATTCCTATCCTATTAATAACTGTTTTTATAAAAATTCTACAAAATATCTAAATAATTTACTTTCCATAAAATCTTTTAAATGTTATGTAGAATTTAAGTCAGAAAAATTCAATGATCAAATTGCTTTTCTTTATAAATTCAATAATTTGAAACGCTTAAATATAGGGATATATTTAAATTCGAAAACAAATTTAACCAAAATTTTAACTTGCTCAATATTCAAAAAATTATCAAATCTCACAAAGTTAGAAATTACATTTTTCAATCCTCTCTGCCATGATTTTAATGAACATTTATTTAATGAAATTGATGTTCATCTACCAAAACTACAATGCTTAAAAATTTATAATAATATAAATATAAATGTGCATGGAGTAACACAAATGGTAGATATTCTGAGCCGTCTCTCAAGACTTCAGACAATTAGAATGAGATTCAATAGCTGTGATATTGAGCGGCAATTTAAAGAAGGCATCACACTAAAGTGTAAAAAAATTAAAACATTTTTATAATATAAATTTCTTCATACGTGCTATCAAACAGTGAGAACTGTCTCCTCCTTAACATCTGATCATCCAAGTAATATAATCAAACACATTTAAAATCTGTAATGTTCTGGATACTTGGTGGTGAATTAGTATATGGATCAAGTTTTCAAACCCAATTTAACGCAAGTGCTTTGACCACACATGATGTTGTAGTCGTATCAGTGAACTACAGATTAGATGCACTCGGTTTCATGTACGCTGATGATGAGTATGTGCCTGGGTAATATGGGATTCTATGATCAAGTGTTAGCAATATAATGGGTTTGTTGTCAAACATATGAAATATAAGTGAAATCTTATCTCTATTTCATATGTTAACAATGGCTGTGAAGTGATAACAACTATTGAGAAAATAGAAGACCACGAACTAAATTGCGATAAGAAATGTTCCTTGTGTAGAAACCTCAAGGAAACTATTAATAAGAACCAAGAAGAGAATAAAACTCGACAATCAAAATTGAAAAAGTTGGGAAGAGATCTGGAAGTTGTAAATAAAAAATTCTAGGTGTGTAAACTGACCTCGTAACCTGAAAAAAAGTGTGGTAAGTTTTGTTGCTTTTTAAAATGTCTTAATAAGCAAGGATTACTTTAGGAACAGGTCATTTTGGATGTGAGGACATCAGTTGACAATTATGAAATCGAAACGACTAATTTGTATAAAAGGGAAATGCAGTCTGTAATCGCCAACAGTCAGAACGCTATCAACTGCACGAGTGATCTTGGTGATTCAACCAAACGAATACGGGACAAAATGTATGCCAAATATAGCTGACTGGACTATTATAGCCGACACTGATTTAAATGTCGGCGTCTCTAGGACTGCACACAAATTCGCCAGGATTAATTTTTGCAATTTAATGCTCATTAGAGCTCATCAACACATTTATTGAATCAAATGATCGGTATTTTTGGCGCAAAAATAAAATCATAATCAAAATATAAAATGTCTTATAATTGTATTTTTTTAATTTAACTTCAATTTTTTGAGACAAGAATAGATGTGAAGACTACTAAATAGTATATTTTTCTAAGCTAGAGTGGAGTGAGAGGTCTACCCCCTTGGCCATCCCTTGCTGCAATAGAACTTCAATTTAAACTAATAATCTAAAATATTACAGATTATGATAAGCATGCAATAGATGGCACAATATATAGAACACGAATAAACACTGACTCAATGCATATTCAGTACAGTTATTAAAAGGTTTTTATAGTGATTTCACACATTTCTCTACCAATTGTCTGAACAGTGATTCTTATTATTTTGAAATCAAATTCATAAGTTTTAATGTTTATAACAATTAGTATAACTGTTAAGAAGTCACTAAAAACCATACAAACAAATGCCGGGAATTGACAGAAATAGAATTGTTGGAAAGGATGATTGAAATGAATTGGACGAAATGACCTGCCGCATATGTTGCAGCATATTTTAAGAGCCGATTGTCACCCATTGTTTTTCAATAGACGTATTGCATGCTTTTTAAAAAATGGTTGGTCGACAACAATACCTGTCCTAATGATAGGCAAACACTGGATATTAATGGCCTTTCGCCAACACCAAGGCTAGTTATAAATCTATTGAATAAAATGAAAGTCAAATGTGCTAACAATGGCTGTGAAGTGATCACAACTATTGAGGAACACATTTATTGAATAAAATGATCGGTATTTTTGACGCAAAAATAAAATCAAAATAAAAAATGTTTATTTACATATATAAAACATTTTCAAAAATTTTTTTGGAATATTAGAGAACTAACTTATTAAGAGTCCTCAATAAATACAATTATATGGCTCTAATTGATGGCTATTATTGACACGTATTGATAGAACTCATATTTATTGAAATAAAACAAAAAAAGGCAAGCTGATCTCATGTCCTGACAGATTCTTCATCACCTAATCTTGTTTTTATATGAATCGGCAAAATATTAGTGATTATAACAGGTGCTTTGCTGAACTCATAGTATCCGGCATTACGGCTCTTGTAAACTCTTAGGATAAATAAGGCCACAAATAGAAGAAAACCAATAATACAAGCGAAGAGGACCTCATCTGTAACGGAGATAACGATAAAATTATATACTACATTCTTATTTCGTAAATATAAAGAAAAACTAGTTATAGTACCTAGTTTGTTATAATAATTGAATTTAAATATATAAACAAGGTAATAAATTGTTAAGCAAAATAAATAGGTTCTACTTTAATTACCATTGAGACACGTGAAATCACCAAAATTGCCTTTAAAAATCTCACAGTTAGTAGAGATTATTATTTGAGCATTTTTATTATTTTGAATTATTTTATCATATAAATGCTCTGGAATATTAATGCATTTTTCTTGAACTGATTGAATTACACAATTATTAAAATTACGTAAAACACAACAGAAGTTTTTCCATTTTCGAACAGAATTTACTAACTTCTCAATTATTTCATAATTTTCGGTGAAATTTTTATCACAATCATTAAGTTGGCGAAAAGGAATATTTTGACATGTATTGTCAGGTAGTAAATTAAAATATTCCTCAAAATCTTGGAGTCCTACACTATTTGGAAATTGAAGGAAAATTATAAAAATACCTAACAATTTTAATAAAGACATTTCAAACTTTCTGTTCCAACTTTAAAAAATAAAATAACCAAATATTTAAAATACAAGCAAAATATAATTATTGGTTTATATCAGGGATGGATAAGCTCGAAGGATATAGAGGGGGTCTAGCCCGGTGGAAGACTGAAAATTTCTATGTTATTTATAGTTCATTTGACCATCCCTGATATATATATATAACTGATTTATATGTGTTTAAAAGAATAAAATTAAGTTAATGTATTTTTTCTTAAATTTAGAAGAACGAGGTATAAATTTAAGGATTAAAATGCAATTTAGTTTTCCAATAACTAAAACACTAGAATACTTTAATGCCTGTATTCTCAAATTTCAAATTTTTTGCCGCAACCATTGATATTACATTTGTATGGCTTTTCTTCAGTGTATGCGTTTGTTAGCTTTTAATTTTTGCATTGAACACTAGTTGATCCTGATTTATATAAATGTTATGTCATTATAAGTATTCCAGTAAGGGTTTTGCATGGCAACTGAGAACGATTCAGTATTCCATTTTGCCGTTCAATTTGTCACTTATACGCTTTACAAGATCATTTAAATCAGATGAGTTGTTGAGAGATCAGAGCGTTCCTGCAGTTATCGATTAGCGATTGCAGATGTCTTCGATCAAAATTAGTCTCTTCGATGTCATAATAGTTGACAAACCTCTTGACAATGGAGGGGACCTGTTGTTTTAAATGTATGTATGATTGTTAAGACCCGTTAAGCGATAAAAAAAACTCACCACTCTATCTTGATTATTTAAGAACAGTTTTAAGTCCTTGAATTTCTTATCGACTTTTTCTAATTCGTTGATAATTTTTCGCCTCTAAGAGGTAAGATATCTAGCCCTCCTTTCTAGCATTTGATTTTCATTTTATTCAATAGAATTATTATTACCCTGGTGATGGTGCAAGAGCGTTAATATACAGGGATTGTCTATCATTAGGACATATATTGTTGTTGGCCAACCATTGATTGATACAAAGCGTGCAATACGTCTGTCGATATCATTAAGTGACTACAGAGTCGTGAAGACGAGTTGGATGAGTTGACCTGCGGGATAATTAGCATATGTTACATATCTTGCAGGTCAACTCATCCTATCCGTCATCATCTTTGCCAACAATTCTATCTATTGCTCTCTATTCCCGGCATTTGTCTGAATGACTTCTAATCAATTCTTTACAGTAATCACTAATTGTTATAAACACTAAATCTTCTGAATTTAATCACTCAATGATAAAAATCACTGTTCAAACATATGGTACATAAATGTGTGAAATCAGTACAAAAATCTTATAATAACTGTACTTAATATGCATTGAGTCAGAGTTTATTCGAGGACTATATATTGTGCCATCTATTTCATGTTAATAATAAATTTAGTGATTAAATAATGTGAAGCATCCTGGTGGAAATATCCAAGCCTGAACAAATTATTGAAAGATAATAGCAGTGTTTTCTGAACAATAAAACATAAAAAAAGTGTATCAAACGCAGTGATGAACAAGAGATGTAAAAATTAATTGGTGTTCCAACATGGGAATACCACACTTTTATTTAATGCGATACGATGTTCTTTATTACAGTTAGTGACGAATAATGCAGCGATTTGTTCATCGTTTGCTTAGAGGTTGAACGGTTAAAATGCTTTTATTTTCGTTCCAGATCATTTTAATAGAGGTTTTTAACAAACAATAACCCACAACATTATTATTCTGATCGATCGCTACTCTATTTATATATTCTTAAATTTTTGATAACTCTCTTATAAATATAGTTCGGTCCAAACCAACCACTTGTTTGTCGTATTGAATGACTCTTTCGGTGTTATCCTCATTAATAGGAACCACAGAAATGCCATCAATTGATTCAATAAATTGCTTGGTAATAATCTTTCCCCTGAAGTAAAGAGTTTATATTAGAAGTCATCACAATTAGAACATTTTTACATCGATTTTTGATTTTTTGTGATCCAAACATACCGACATATATTTGACAAGATCAATTAGATCAGAGGATCTGTGATAGCGTTCTTGCAGTTAGCGACTGCAGTTCTCTTCGATCCAAATTATTCTCATCCATGTCATAACAGTTGACAAACCTCTTGACAATAGAGAGGACCTATTGTTCAAATTATATGATTGAAAAGACCATTTTAAACGATAAAAAAAACTCACCGCTCTATCTTGACTACCCAAGAACACTTTTAAGTTCTTGAATTCTTTTTCGAATTTTTTCAACTTTAAGTTTTCAGTTTGACCTGTTCTTTATTCTGTTTAATGGTTTCCATGAGGTTTGTGCACCTGAGCGAGTTTTTCTCACAATTGAGTTCGTGGTCTTTCATTGCATCAATTGTTGCAATAACTTTACAACCGATGGTATAATTCGTGCATTTGATCTTCAATTTGTTCGACAAATTGATGACAAACCTAGGTGATGGGGAGAGGCGCTTTTTATCCAATAGTTTTCTATCATTAGAACAGATGTTGTGGCGGACCAACCATTGACTAATACAACGCTTGCAATATGTCTGTCGATAGCATTGAGTTACGACGGGGTCGTCGAATATTTCCTGACATATTCCGCAGATTAGTTCAACCAATTGGTTCTCGTCTATGCCAACCACCAGATCCTTATCTATTCTTAGCATTTGTTTTGATGATTTCTAAACACTTCTTAACAGTAATTACTAATTGTTATAAACACTAAAACTTTTGAATTCAAATACAAAATCACTGTTCAATGGATTCAATGTCTGAAAAAATCACAAAAACTTTGGGATAACTGTATTTCATATACAGTGAGACTTAAATCAGTTTATGTTTTATACAAATTGTTTTAAAAACAAAATCAAATACGACTTAAAAGTGTTGTCGAACACCACTTCTGCAAAAACATAAGACCAAGAAGTTTTCAGAATCATTAGATCCCAACCACTGACTAACTGTACTTACTTTGTTTCGATGACTTCTAATCACTATTTATTAATAAACAACACTTTGAACTCAATTAAGAAATTGTGAAGTTTTCCGAACAAATATTCGGAACTATTATACGCCGACCACTGACTGCACTCTATTAGACTTACCGCTCGACTGAACAGTTAGTATTCAAATGCAATCAATAAGTGTTTGTTCGAGATATATACATGAGAGATGTATATGTTGTGCCCTCTTTTGCTTGTTTATCCTAATTTCATTGCATCTATGTTTGCATAAGTTGAATAGATAGAATAAATCAATTAGCTAGGCCATTTTTGATAGTTTTTAATAAAATTGAAACATCACTCTTGGTGTGTGGGCGGACTATTTTTATTTGTAAAATTTAAGGTTTAATATCATCTGCAATATGTTCAAGAAGCTATTCTTTACTAATAAAAGAGATGGAAAAATGTGTTATCTACACATAATTTACATAAGCAGTTAACCTGCTCTTAAATTTATTTTTAAATGTGTTTGTCTAATAAGGTTTTTATTGTTTAAATTTTAAACTTTAAAAATTAGCAATTAATTAGTTAATTAATAAATAAATTAACTAGATATGTTATGGAATGACAAACAAATATAAGACAAAAGCCTGAGTTTTAAGCAAACATATAAAAGCTTAAAATATTGTACTAAAGTGTTATATTAATTATGTTTAAAAATTACTAATTCATTGATAGTGATCATTCATTAATATGACTCATATTATATGAGCATCAATTGTTAAATTGTCCAATTTAGTTTTGGCATTTAAATCGCTACCTATCGAAGTATGAGAAATGCCAAATCTACTTGCATCTTGGGCCTTTTAAATACGTTGAATTGGGGAAATTCAATCCCTTAAGAATGTTTAATTTTATTCCAATACATTGTATTCAAGCGAATAAAAATTAATAAATTAGAGATTGAAGAAATACAACTAATTTTACCTTGATATTCTTGTCCGTCAAAAATACCGATCATATTATTTGATGAAATTTATACAACAAATGCTAAACACTGGTCATTATTAACTTGCCAAAATTAAATATGACGTATTTGTGAGAGATAATAAAAAGCTTATTTTAGAAACAATGCCAGCAATAACAGTTAAATGACCATTTTTGATCATTTGTTCACACTTCTTTCTTGACTGTGCGAGGATAATTTAAAGTCCTCGAATCCCTTACTTATTAATCTCAAATCATTTATTATTCTCATATTTTTCAACTTTGACTGAAGAGTTTCGACCTCTTCTTCTCTGAATTTAGACATTTTATTAGATGTATCCAGATCACTTTCCAGCACTTTTGATCCTTGCCAGGAGAGCTTCGATCGTAGTTTCTCTGGTTTTTAAGGTTTCCTTTAAGTTTATATACGAGCAACTTTTATCACAAACTTTTTCGTGCGCTTTCATCTTCTCAGTTGTCAAAATCAGATCACATCCATTGTTATAATTATGGCATTTAATCTTCAATTTGTTCAACAGATTGATGATTACCCTTGGTGATTGTAAGATGCCGTTGATATACAGTGTTTGTCTGTCATTAAGAGAGGTATTGTTGTCGACCAACCATTCATTGATACAATGCTTGCAATACGTCTGTCGACAGCATTGGGTGACAATTGGGTCGTCGAATATGTGGTGACATATACCGCAGGTCAACTCATCCAATTCGTCTTCATCTTTGCCAACAACTCTGTCCCTCTCTATTCCCGGCATTTGTTTTGATGACTTCTAATCTCTAAACAGTAATTACAAAATGTTATAAACACTACAACTTTTGAATTCAAACACAAATCACTGAAATCTCTTTATTCCCGACATTTGTTTTAATAACTTTTTAATCACTATTTTTATTAATTAAGAATAAACTGAATTTATACCAAAAAATCAAAAATTTCTGTTCAATCAATTCCTAACTCAACATAATATGTGAAATGAGTGCAAAAACTTTGTGGTAAGTATAGAACACACTCACAATTATGGTCAGGTGTCGATCATATTCTTTATTTAACTAAAGGATTAGGAATTAGAGTAGCTGGAAGTTCCTGGAACAATCGCTGAACCAGTTTTCGTTTAAACAAATTATTTATTGAGATATCGATCGCATTATTATTACATAAATTGTATCAAACAATAAGCACTTTACAGACCAGTCTATTGTCATACGTTTGGACGCAATCGAGTGGCGCCGAGTTCTTTGCTGAGCCGTGTCTGCAACAGTCGGTAGTATCACAACAGTGACTGTTCTCTTGTTTGCAAGTATTTCTATTACGAAAGCAAATGCCTACTTTCGAATCGACATTTCCAATGTCCTGACACTCATAGCCTTTGAGACATCC
>JAQGCS010002446.1:0-10168 GCA_034702105.1 Fuscozetes fuscipes
TCTCTCTCTCTCTCTCTCTCTCTCTCTCTCCCTCCCTCTCCCTCACACACACACACACACACACACACACACATATACCCTCACAATTCTTATTTTTCTTATTATATGCCAGAATATGATAGTTAGGTTTGGCTATAACTCAACTCATTGAAAGCCATTTTCAATGCACTTACATCCAGAATGCGTCATAACTGGCAAACACTAAAGCATTGTAAGAATTGTTGCATTTTTTATGTCACTGTTTCTAAGGCCTAATTTTTTGTGAGTCTCTCTCTCTCTCTCTCTCTCTCTCTCTCTCTCTCTCTCTCTCTCTCTCTCTTACAAAAGCACTGAAATGCGAGAAAAAATGACAAACATTTATCATAAGTGATGCGCTTAGAAATAATATTTAAACCGACTCTACATTTGGGCTCTCGATATAAGCCAATTGTTCACAAAATATCTCATCCCTTCTCAAACATTATGAACTGGTTATTAAAAAATTCAAATATTAATAAACTGTAACTTATTATTACTGTCAAAGTTCATACCAAATAAATATCATAAATGGTTATCATTAATGGTTTATAGAATATACCTTTAATTGAATTTGGTCCATTTGGCAATTAAGTGCATTCAATAAAACAAATAGCTTATTTGTCACTTGTTTCTATACATATTAAATAGATGGGAATCATTCAAAATACATTCATTTTAAAGAGCTTTTAGCGAATACTTGTGATGAAAATGATGTTTTGTTATTTAATTTGAGAAAAGGCTATGCTTTTAATCCTAAAGCTTATTGATGCCCACGACCTGTGCCGACGTTATGAGACCTTAGAATTACTGGAAGCCTAAGAGGGAACTAATATATAGTTTGACAAATAAGGCCATTAACCAAAAGTCCAAAAGTGTTTTCACTATTGATGTAAAATACACGCAATGGAGATGACAGTCTTTACAAATGACCCCCGCAGTCAGTGCTGGTCCAACCATACAAACCACATATACAATGGAAAAGACATATAAGACAGAAAAACGAGAGCTGAGTCGAGAAACCGCAAAATGGTTTTGCCTCTCACTCACAAAAAACCATAAAAGTCTCAGATATATATATATATAGCCATATATATATATAGCGATAAATATAATTTTGTATATCAACTCCTTTCAAGTACTATATGTCACCAAGGGAGGGAGAGAGAGAGAGAGAGAGAGAGAGAGAGAGAGAGAGAGAGAGAGAGAGAGAATAGTATAGTATGTGATGTGTTATATGGCATCCTATGCCTACAGTTTTATGGCTCTGGAATTGTTATTCTTGTATTCAATCGATTATATTTGCCGTGAATTTAACACTAAATTAGTGTTTACACAAATAATACAAAACAATGAAAGACATTATTTTATTACTGAAAATCCTAAACAAAAATTATGTGAAATAAAAATAAAAACGGTTTGAGTGAAAAAATAATTTATTTGAAACGAAAATATGAATAAATTTGAGAAATTAAGATAAAAATTAGTGCTTATATTGAGGTAATCAGAGGGAAGTGTGTCTGAAAGGCAGGTCTGTGTGGCATTTATGTGATCCATGTCAATTAGGCACATGAATCATATGCAAATATCGTGTGTTGATATCAAACACTCGCACAAAACCCATTGAAGAGATAGAGTGAGAGACACATACAAAATGATGCATTAGTTGGAGTAAAGGTTGGGCCGACACACACACACGACACATACAATACTATTATTATGACGACTGTTGGCAAAAGAGTATCACAACTGCAAAACTAATACGTATTTCAGAGTCTCTATTATTGTATGTTGTGCTCTACACTAACACTAATATTTTTGGTCAGCATGACTACAGTTTAATGGCTGCCAATACAACACAATGGGAAATACGTGAGAGGAATGCCTGCCTGAGCTCTTAGTCCTGTCCTAATGTCTATTTGGAGCAATATTCTATGCGATTCTTTTTTATTATTTTCTATCTCTGGACTCACACTTTTAGGCAATCATTTTTCCAATGGGTATAACTGTCTTAACCTTAGCTAACAAATAGTGAGCATTGGATCCTTTGGCCATTCATACAGACTCTGGCCATCAAACGGTAATACTGTTATCGATGACATTACTCGTAAAATAAGCCGAAGTAATAAACTTCAACAAACCGTAAAGTAACTCATCAGAAATCAAACTTATATTCCTCCAAAACATTGAGCTAGAGACATTTAGAGGCATTCGGCCCCCACTTTATAATTTATGCTCGAACCGATCGTTAAGTCAATGATATTCTAATATTGTGTTATTCAGTGCATAGAAATTATTAAATTAAATAATGAAAAGCTTTTGCAATACTATTATATAACACATAATAATATTGAGCCATAAAACTGAAGCAAAACCTTTTTACTCAACTCTTATTTTAGAAGCGAAAGGACAGAGAAACTCATAAATCAAAGCCTGGATTTTCAAACCGATGGCTTCACTATTGAGAAGTCGAGTATATATTAGTTTTCGAAAGAAGAAGACTATAACATAGAATAGAGCTCTTGGATTGCATTCCGGGAACACTTTTGCAGCGATATGTAAATTATGCGTTCGTTGCGATTAATTACTTTGGAATTAGTAATTATGGCACAACTGCTAAATGAAATCATTCAATTCGTAACGTTGTTTGGGGACCACAACTCATTAGGAGAGATTCTGCAGCACTGGGCGACCAGAGACAACATCAAAGCCAGAGCCAACTTCCAAACATAGTTCAGACACAATGCCATTACTTCTCCAAAATTATTGCATATTATTGTGCGATATATTTGCCTTAAAACAGAATATTCTCCACTAATAATAGTAATGATAAACTCATTCTCCAAGTCTTGCCTCAATTTTTCACACTTTCCTTTTATAAAGCTCTGGAAAATTACAAAAATAACTTTTCATTTATTACTCGACACTTTTGAAAAAAACGAAGAGAATAATATCTTCAGAACTTTTTAGGCTTCACTTAATTATCTCTGAAACGATAAAAATCTCAAATATTTCGTTTCATTTAAAGTTGATTTCGAGAGTCTATTCTCTCAATGGAATCGTTGAGTAGAGAAGAGAGAGAAAGCAGTGAAACAAACGACTGAACCAACGATTTCTTACTTAAAAATTAACTGTTAGTATCATTTGGCAGACAATCATTAGTGAAGCCATAGATATGATAGAAGAGAGAAACCGAAGAGAAGGCAATAGTTTGGAGAATAGAGACAAAAAACGAGTGAATCATATAATAAAAAATTGATTTAACGCTAAACAAAACCTTCCATTAATGGCAAAACACTAAAAGGTTTTTACGGTTATATAAAAAGACGAACAAAGAAGAGAACAGACATGAGATTATGCAATACTAATGAAGAGACAAACGCAGTACCAGAGCCTTACCAGTCGATACACTCACTATCATCATCGATGGTCTTCCACTATTTTCGGAGCAAATATAAATATATAATATGAAAGACCATCGATGATGTATATGTATGCCTCATGTCTCTTCTCTATATGATATTATTCTCGACCATATATATAAGTTTTGATAATAATGTGTAAGTGATAGCCCAACGAAAAAATCTTTCATTTTTTTCGGTCCGAAGTTATGTCACCCGAAAGTAAACCATTAGTGGAAGCACTCAAACTTTGTTTGTGTATAACATAAATATATCTAAACTTTTATAATAGAATATATGGTGTCTAAAGTGGAAAAACATTATAAAATATTTCGTATGAAATACAACTTTTATGATATATCTAAGTATTGGAATCGGAAAATGGTAACAATTTTTAAACAATTTAGAGGACCAGAAATGGTCTTAAAAAATAAATTTTAGCAGAAAAAAGAACAGTTGGGGTTTGGCTTTAAGAACTCAAACCATGAGTCATAGCCAGTGTTTGCGGTTTTATATCTATGTATTAAATAATAGCGAAGAAAAAATATATAAACCGACAAAAAATCATAAGTCAAGTATTAGTGGTATACGTGTGTGTTGTGTATGATATAGTTGTACATCAAATGTGTGACATTTGCCTTCATTTGTCTCCTGACACCAGCCATTGTCAGAGTTGTCAGATTATTGTTAGGATTTGACCAAAACATGTCTGTCCTCTCATGTCTGATGCATCCACATAGAGATCATCACAACCACTACTAACTTATCTTACGTGCAATGTTTCAAATGAATATCACTTTAGATCAAACATATATCAGACTCGCAAACAAAAAACTACACTTCATATTAGAAGACGGATTACACAATTGTTTGGACCGACACAAGATCCGATTTCTGACAATATGTGACCACTTATTATCTTCTCTAACAAATATTGTCTCTCATAACTAATTCTGAATTCCAAGACTCAAATAAAAAGCAAATAGAAAGCAAAAACAGTTGAAATATTTCCACAGAATAACTTCAATAAGAAAGAGATAACAAATTTTTAAATAAAATGTATTTTCGTTCACAAAACAAATTATGAATTTATTGTCTAAATGATTGATATGTGAATCGACGCTATTATTGCAAATTTGATCGAATGTTTCGAATGTCTGCAAATTTTCAACAATTTTATCAAACATTTTATACAATGATTGACTGCAAGTAATCAAAAAACTCTTATTATTTACATTTGATTGAACTAAAAGTGAATGAATTATTATTATTTTTTGATACAAAATTGAGAGCAAATCAAACTGAATAAACAAATTTCGAATGAATCGACAAAAGATTATATTTATTGAACTTCTTATTGTAATTTTGGTAATAATATTGACACCGAATTATCAATATTTTTGTTGTTTCCTTATTTTGAACGAACCCACACATCATATAACAATAATAATGACATTAAAGTTGGGAATGAATGGTAACTAAAGCACATGAAAAGTGTTATAACCATAACATAAGAGTAGCCATCAGTTAATGACTACCCGATGGGAACAGAAATTACTCCACTCTTTCGATTCAAATACAGAAAGATATTAACGCTTTCATTATAAACGAATAGGAAATCAATCAATTATTGCAATAGATTTCCAGACCAGTAATAAAGGGATAGAACCGAAGCGAACAGAAATTATAATAACAATAATAATGATTTTGTGAGAGAGGGCTATAAAAAGACCAACAAATGGATGTCCAAATGCAACGTTCAAAATGTATTGCAATTCTGGCGATAGTATTGATGAATGAATACCAATCCCTATATAAATGTCGTTCATATGATTTGCTTTAATATATCCTTAAGAAGAGTGAATTACAATAGAGAAGGCCTTTTAGTAACGGGATCTCAGTCTACAATGCCTTCTAAATTCATAGTCAATAATAAGTGCACAGACAGACTGAGAAAGAGCACAACAACAACAACATACTAGAGCTCAGAGCTCGTGCTAATGCACATTAATAATGTATGAGATGGAGAGCACAGGCGAGAGGGATGTGAAGAACAACTCTAAAAAGATGAAAAAACTGCTGGCGCATAAGGGATGAGCGCCACCAACACTATTGAAGAGCGAAAAAGAGATTCACTGATTTTATGATTATTCCGTTCTTGTTATTGAGTGCACAAAGTTTTTTGACTCACAATTTCGGTCTTACATTCATTTAATATATTTCTCTACTCTTCTCTGTTCAGAAAATATTTTTCCCGAATTTCTCTCAGAACAGCAAAAGTAGAGAACGAAAGAAAGAAAACTTTTTTCTCTACATTTGTGTCTTCGACACTATCTTTAGAGAGCGCTCGAGAGAGAGGTTCTCCAACAGCACTGAAAATGTTATCTATAAATAGATATATGAGTTTTGGACCAAAAATGAAAGTCTTGTTATATAAGGAGTTCGAGAGCGAAGAGAAAGTTCAACATTTGGTTGGAATAAAAACACGGTTACAATCAATGCGATCCTTTTTTGATCAAATATGACACGACTGAGAAGGAAGAGAAGGAAAAGATCCAATAAAGAGGAGAAAATGAAATTTATTGATGAGTTTCGAGAATTGGCTTCAATGGCAATACAACAAAACGCAATATATAAGACAAGACACGAGACATAGCACAGGCATAGCCAGAGCACAGCACAAATCCACCTGAAAATATATCGGTTTCAATCTTTCATAGTATTAGAGGTTATTCTTATAAATAATGGATTGCAAACCAAATGCAAATTGAATGCTATCTAAGGCTTACAGTTTTGGGGTTTGTGTTCGACAGTGGAGTCCCCCCATAATCAGACTTCACTGCATGAATGGTAATATTCAATACACAACAGCCATATCTAGTCTAACAAATATCTGTTAAGCTGTGGATATGAATCACTGATCAAATTCTATGAATTTATTTTAATAAATAATCTTTGAATAAATATTTTCAATGAAAAAGCCAAGAGCCAAATATTGCGAGACCCAAGTCTGTGTGAGAAACTGTTTTAATTAAATATAAGACTTTTCATACAAATCAGTGGCTCTTAAGGAGAGAGAAATCTTATATTTATTTTGTGAGTTTCACACAAAAATTCATTGATAGGGCTGTGATATGGGCTCTGATATGGCAGTTAGACTTCGAGTCTCTTAACAAAAATAAATAAACAGCGCATCAAATGGTGGAGTCGAAGGAGAAATATTACTTCTGACGATACTTATAGACAGGGATCGGGAAAAGACACCCAAATATATATTTCTTAAGGCACTGGAAGAGGGAGAAAACCAAATAATAATAATAACTAATAATGAGTTAATGGCAGCCATTGATTGTAATGAGATTTTTAAAGTATAAAAACAAAATGGTTTGCAATCAATAAAATTAGTCCTTAGTTTGGAGGCCTATTCATAGGTCAGACCAAAGGAAAGACAGATTTTTGGTCTAATTTTTCACCATATGTTAAGTCAGTCATTCAGACAAATTGTCAAATAAAGTGTATAAAAGAGGAAAATAAGGACAGAATAACATATTATATACACACAAGTGATTGCACGCAAATCTATGCCAAACACAGCACACAACGGAACGGACCGTCAAATAAAATAATAAAAAATAAGGCAAATATTGCGGCGAAACACACAAAACAGTGTATGAAAACATTCATTTGTCTTATCCATATGACAAGATGGCAACGAGGGGGCGGTCATGGGGGTCATCGGTCGCATCAAAATTATTTTGTGAAACGATGGATACATTTGATAAACGAATCGAACGGAATATATGTGAGGAGAGAGATGTGTAGTGCTATGTGTGCTGCCGTTCACAATAAAATTAATGAATAGCAGCCGAATACCAGCGCATACGAGAGCACAGCATAGCCTTCACAATGTATGGTTTGATTCTAATACTATTTGAAAAGAAGTTATCACTCATAGTCAGAATGAGAGATGAATTTATTGGACGCGTAATCGCAGCAATACTTGTGTGCACTGAATATTCAAAAAACGAGTGAACAGAATAGAATAGATTTACACAAAAATCATATATTCGTCGGATTCTTATTCTCTTTGTGAATATGAATATCGCTTCTTATGAATTGCCGTCAATTTCATGCGCTCTTTAATCATAAGAATAATCGTTTTTAAGTGAAAATCAGAGCAAATGATAATAAGAAGAGACGAATAAGACGTGTATTAAAAAGATCACAACTTTTGCTGCAAAAGAGAGCAATGAATCGCTCAGAAGAATAAGAAACGAATTGAATAAAAAGTGCATCGCTTTGATTGTGTACTGAATGCCAGTCAGTGCTCTCTTTCAATAGGTTTGCCTTTTATTTTGTTCAGGAATTGATAGAAACGATGGCATTCACTATTCTCTCTCTCTCTCTCTCTCTCTCTCTCTCTCTCTCTCTCTCTCTCTCTCTCTCTCTCGTTATGTAATAGGAATTACAAAAATAAAATGAGAGGAGAGAAGAGGTAATGGTGCGAAGCGCACAGGCCGGAGAAGAGACAGATATAGTGAAAGTTACTTTCGAAATGAGAGTCGTTTTTAAAAGGCAAGTGTTGGTTATAATGTTGTGCTGATGCCGAGCGATGCCAACACCACTTTTCTCTCTATATATATATATCTTATGGCCTATTCATCCCTTCAATCTCTGCACCAAAACGACAAAATATATTTTGAATGAATAGAAAACTCTGAAATTATTGCTATTATATGCCATACATATGACACAGGGAAGGAGACAGAGGCGGAAGACATGAAAACACTTAAATGACTTTTTGACGCTTCCAATCAAATTAATATATTTTTTATTCTTCTCTCAAAGAGAAGCAGTTGTTATAATCAACACAACAAAAACGGCTAATAAATAAAAATACGATTAATTTTGAATACGATTACAATTATTGTGTCGTTTAACACAAAATGGACACAAAAATAACCGAATCAAAGGAAATGCTATTAGACTCAGAATTAGTTTTCAAACTTGATTTGTGACAAAAATTTCAAACAAAATATACATTGCATTGAGTCTAATATTTTGGTGTGAATTCAAATCGAATAGAGTTTGAAAAATATAAGGAAAAGAGAGAAAAGGCACAGCCATTGAAAACCAGTGAAATTTGATGCTTGAAATATATATCTAAGGGCTTATGGTTTGACTGATAAGCATCAGAATAGGAGAGCATAAGAAATATTCAGTTTTTATATGAAATTCAAAAGGCATCACAACTTTCCAAATGCTTTGTATGTGAAAGAAGAGACTCCAAAGCAAAACCTCATTTTCAAAAGAGGTTAGAAAAGAGAGGCCAAGTCTATTAGAAATTTCAGACAGAGATGGGGGACATCATACACAACACATTCGAGTTTATTCAAGTAGCAGATTATAAGCCGGTATATTTTAAATTCATTGTACCGGCTATGCATCCCATCCACAATATAAGACCAACAGAATTACCGAAACTAAGGCCATATACGCTACAATTCTCGCATGAATTTCAACCAAACTATGCGTTTGAAGGATAAAAACGTGAAACAACGTGGAGAGAGAGAGAGAGAGAGAGAGAGAGAGAGAGAGAGAGAGAGAGAGAGAGATCAGAGAGGTTAAGTTGAGATGAGAAGCGCAGCTGTCTTTCATGAGGTGGCGGACGAATCTTAATCTCATCTCCTGCAACACCATATGTGTGAATATCAAACTTCGATTGCAATCTCGAGCACAAAGAGAGATGTTATCCCAACTATTGCTCGGAGAATATTCTCTCAAAATGACTGACTGTTTTGTTTCGACATATTTCGACACATTTTCAAAATAGAATAACAGAAATGATTTTTAAATTAAATTTTTTGAAATTCAAGAATGATATGAATTTCTATATAACGACAGCAAAAATTTTTGCTAAACTTTTAATTTGTTATGAATTTTAATAATTAAATCTAATCTTTTGAAAAGAGTGGCACAGAATATGATCCGTGCGTTCGTTGGCCTCAAAGTCATGGTTTGATTCGGTTTTTGAGAGAAATATAAAACTTAAATATAATAAGCCGTACGCTCTTTGCCTCATATAATGCAATGGATTTCTCTCTACACAATCTCTTCGAACAATCTATGAGTTCTATCCGTGCTATCAGTGCTTCGTCTGCATCTCAGTTGGTCTCCCCCGCAAAATGATGACTCTCCCCATCTTCTCATAGCACTGGTATTGAGTCATATTTATGTATGCAGTATATGTCGACTTGTATTTCGCACAATTAATATTGATCGCTAAAAATGATGCGGAAAGAGAGAGCACAGACACAGTCACAGCAAAACTAAGGCACATACCATAATATTATTATTTGAGACACTACTACCAACACTGCCAGAGCTCTGAGCTTTTCGTATATAATATTCCTAATATAATGCACTTTTGCACAGAAGAGTCAAACAAAATAGTAGTGAAGAAAATTTTCTCAATGATTATAATATGCAAAAAATATTTGATGAAAAATTTCCAAATACTAATGCAATGCCTTCCCATAGCTTATTTGTGCTCAGAATATGTGTGAGAAAGAGAATTATGAATTTATTATTAGCCTAACTGTGCGAATGTCTTATGCCTTAACTACAGACAGAGAGGAGGAGGAGAGGAATGAGAATTAGACAAAAATATATTAAAATTTAAGTCGAGAGAGAGAGAGAGAGAGAGAGAGAGAGAGAGAGCGAGAGAGAGAGAGAGAGGGCGAGAGAGAGAG
>JAQGCS010002447.1:0-10167 GCA_034702105.1 Fuscozetes fuscipes
AAGTTACTTGGTTATTATGATGTGTATTTCTGCAAAAGTAATAGAGTTAAGTGGTTTCAGTTTTGATGTAATTTAAATGGGAATCAAATAAATGGTTAATATTTGATGTTTTTATGCCGTCTCTAATGTATTGTCATATTTTGAGTTCTTTTCCCATTTAGTATTTGGTCATTAAATTTGATTGTTATGATTGTTATGGTCTTCACATAAGAGGAAATTGGATTTCATTGATTCAGAAATGACTTATTGAATGTCAAATTAACTGTCAGCTCACGAAAATAGCCTCGGACTTAATCTTGCTTTATAAACAAAAATTGCTTATTATGTTAGCATAAAACTATATATTATCATACAGTTAATTATTGTAGTATAATATAATTGACAGTTTTATCTAGGATATAATTAAAATTTGTATCATTAGTTGAAAAATAGATGAAATCTTTTCTATTCGAAATATTTATCAATTTAGCGCATTATGGCATTTTTAGGTTTAATAGTTTTAGAATATATCACAAAATTGCACCAAAATAATTTGATCATGCCTATTTTTTGAATCGTTTTGAAATTCTGGTCAATTTAAAAGAGCCTTCAATTCATTTTAGTCGTCACAGTGTTTGTGAAGAGAACCCAATCAGTGCTGTTTTCGTTCACTTTGTTTACATAAAAGACCTTTAAATTCAAATTTAAAAACAGTTGACTAATAATCGACTGATTGCCGAAAATGGCATCAAAACAAAGAAGAAGGCAAAAGACGACAACGGATCAGATGCCTGTAGAGTCGATGCGCTCAATATTTGACGACTCGCAGCGTATCGACAAACACAAGACATGTCTTCAGCGGATGATTTGTTTGCAAAATATGTATTCGCGGACTAATCAGTCGATAACTAATTTCTATAAAGAATTGGTCAGAAATATAAAGTATACGCTTTGGGTACAGGACTGGCGTTCGCCGTACGGCCAGAATACTATCGGTTTTATCATTGAATATCTGCTGACATTCGGACAGCAAACGGATTTCGAAAACAACGAAGAATTGCGAAATGAATTAATCGATACTATACTCGAAGATGTGGCCATTCCTTATACTAATAGTAAGAAACCCGAGTGTCGTATAAATGCCTGTCATTTCATTAGACGATTAGCCGAAGAATTGGAGGACATTAACGATGAGATTTATGAAGACATTAAAAGAGCACTACTCGACAGAAGTGTTGATCGCATTGCGTCGGTCAGAGCGGCAGCTATTTTAGCCCTCCATCGCTTCCAAGATGTTACAAATAAAAACGATTTGGCCATTCAAGCCATTCATTTTCATCTGGACTACGATCCGGATTGTGAGGTCCGCCATAACTCTCTGAAATCAATGGCCGCCTCGATCAGTTTAGACTACTTTATTAAGGCCACCCGTGATGTCAAAGACTTCATTCGCAAAACTGGTATTTATTTCAATATTTTCTTTGAAATTGATGTTAAAATTAAATTTAAATCTTTAAGTGTTTTCCATTTTATGTTAAATGAGTTAATTAATACTTAATTTATTTGTAGCTTATATTCAAATCTCCGAAAAACTTCAAATACAATGTTTTACAATCGAAAAAAGACTGACTATTCTTAAGAATGGTCTCAAAGACAGAAGTTCTGCCGTTCGGAAAGTCGTCGAATCAGTTCTGATCCCCTCATGGATTAAGTCCTGTAATAATGATTTGATTGAACTGTTGATCAAATTAGACATTCAAACAGACATTGAATTGATTGAGAGATTGCTTGAAATCTATTTCAAACATTTGATTAATGAAAAAGTCAGCGAAGACTCCAACAAAACCAAATTCATTGATTTGGTAGATAAGTTTCGCGACAAATATCTGGCGAAGGATCGGGTATTCGGAGTCGATTTGAATGTTGAGAACGTCTTTTTGTGGCGATATTTGTGTGAATTTTGTAAAACAAATCAAATTGAAAGCCAAGAATTGATTACTAATGAAATTAGTGACCAAACTTCAAATAAAGTCCAAACCGAAGAACAAATACCAGAGGATATGTTGGTGACAAACGAAACACTGATCTCAGAACAGGTTGTGGATGAGCCTAGAATACAAAAGGTCGATATGTTTGACCTCTTAGTTCCAGACGTTCCTTATTTTTGTGTATTTCTGGAAAAGTGAGCTCTAATTCTCTGATATTTCAGTGATTTTTTATATTCTTATATTTTGACAGATTTCTCACTAATGTCATAAACCAAGAAGAGCTCAGTATAAACGATGTCTTAGAGTTTGAATTCATTTTCCACCAATTGATGAAAGTGTCGCTTCTTTTAGATATCGAAGACGAGGCTCAAAAGTATGACCTTTCTCTGCCTCTATTTAGAAACTGAATCAATTATTTTTTGAATCATTAGAAAAGTTCTGATAAAAACAATGCATAACATTCTTATGGACAACAATATTGACAACAAATTTGATAACTATATCACTCCTATAATGAAATGTTTGGCCAAAAAAGGATTTTCTGATACTAATAGTTATCTTGATTTCACTGTTGAAATCATCAGTGAAATAATTGTCTCCCAAACTGTTGATGAAAATGAGAGTATCGCCGATGAATCCAATAAAGAAATGGAGGAAAAGAGGGATCAAATGACGGTAGATATTGTCAAATATCGGAATGAGATCAAAGACTTGGAGAGTGAGGACAAACTTCACGAAATCGAAGAACTCTATAAAAAGATCGAAGCCTTAGAACTCGAGGTCAAGACTATTAAGCAAAAGATAACAATCAATACGTTATCACAGTATTCACAGACATCTCAAACACCGAATTCGACTTCTCTTACGGTTAGATTTGTTTTCAAACTAAGTTAACATTAAATATTGTTTCCGTTTATTTTACTCTATTATAAAAGGATCACCCTGCTGAAATGAGATGCCTTCACATTTTTAGCGGTTGTCTAGATTTTGGTGACTTTGACGAAGTGAATGCTGTAATGCAGACCCATATTGAAAAAGTGGTCAGTATTTTGCAAAACATTTAATTATTTTTCTCTGGTTTAATTAATGTCCTTTTCTCTGGTTTTCAGTGTTTGCCGGGAATTCTGAGCGGTAACACCAAAATTAGATCCGTGGCTACTCGTTGTCTGGGATTGGTCTGTCTCACGAGTGCTCAATATTTCCAAAGATATTTGCATTTTTTGATTGAAGTAATTGATTATCTCTTTTGTCTGAAGCGTTGAATTATTTTAAATATTTTAATAGATTTTCTCGAAAGACACGGAACCGATAAAATTGATTGCATTGGAAAGCATTTTCGACTCTCTTTGCGAACACGGAATCAATATTTTCAAAGACAAAGCATCAAATTATTGCGGGGGTGGAGACGAACCACAAGTGGAGCCATTTGAAGAATCAGACGAAGACTTCATAACTAAATTTAAGCAGTTTTTCGCCACACAATTGGATTCAGATAACGATGAGATCAAACAAACGACTGCGCGGGGAATCTCTAAACTACTAATTCACTGCAGAATGTATTCACCGGAACTGTTGTCCAAATTGATAATTATTTTGTTCACTCCTAATGAGAATCAAGCGATGGTTCAATTCATTAGTGACTTTCTTCGTTTATATTCTTTAGCCGAATCGCAGGGCGTTATTGTGGGTCAGACCGCTCTCGAAGAGGCACTCGTTATCACACTTCAGACCATTTATGACAATAAGTGTCGATTAAATTGCGATAATTTAATCAAATTATTCCTCAAATTGATTGCCGAAGAGAGTCACGTGAAACTCACCGACGATTTGGTCAAAAGAATGTTAGAAACCGATGAAATCAAATTAATTGAGGACTTCTTCTTATCAGCTGTCAGTCAACTGAATCTCATCGAAATGGATGGCAATGATCTCCAGAGATTTGAAACAAATATTTCTAAAATTGAAGAGAAATTAGAGAAAAAGTCCAAAAAAGTTATTCAAAGATTGAATACAATTCAACAGAATATCGAGAATCGAAGACAACAGTTGAGCGCAGACTCGGCCTTTGCTGACGACTTCAGATCTGTTGAAGACAATAATGAAGATATTTGTGACAGAACTACCCTTTCATTAGATTTAGATGACATTACTGACGACCAACTTGGAAGTGATTCCGATGCCGATAGTTTCACGACGTGTCCCGAAAGTCCGCTTATGAAGAGACGTAAACTAAGTGAAAACTGCGACCAAAATGAATCTTTGACTCAAACCATCGCTTCCGAAGCTATGGCTTCGAATGAAATAAATGATATCGATGTTAATGAAATTCAAAATAATGAAATGAATCAAGATTTTAGTGAATTGCTCGACACGAATACCGAGCAAACGATCGAAACTACTGACCAACCAATCGACAAAAACTGTGACCGAAATGAGTCCTCGAATCAAACCATCGCTTCCGGAATGGCTTCGATTGAAATTAATGAAACACAAAATAATGAAACGAATGAAGATTTCAGTCAATCACTCGTAACAAATATCGAGCGAATCACCGAAACCATTGACCAACCGATCGATGAAACTTTAATTTAAAAAATATTTAAAATACCTTTTGTTTATTTCTTTAAAAACATTGTTTAATATATAATTTTATCGTTTAATATATATCAACAAATTTTGTATTGTTTTTAATAATAAATTAAAAGAATCATTCGTTAAATCATTTGGAAAACACGAAAAACGTTTTGTTTTTAATTAAAAAATTACAATTTATTTGATAATAAGGTTTGGACAGAGGACAGCATAAGCCTATAAATATTCTAAGTCCTTAATTAATTATAAAAGTAAGTTTTAATCTTTGGGGGTTTGGGGGCCGACAGTAGCGCAGTTGGTAAAGGCGCAGTCTGTGCAGTAAAATGTTTGAAGCACCTACCTCAGGTTCGATTCCAGAGGCTGCCAACAAAAAAGCAAGCGGGTAGTTAACCGCAACTAGCGAAGATGGCTGTGCGAGCGAAGCGAGCACAGACATCCAACTTATGATTGCTAAGTACGGCGCGCAAGAAGTACCAGTGTCTTAAGCCCGGAGCGAAGCGGAGGGCAATTCATTTTACGCGAAAGTTTGTTTGAATTTTTCAAAAACGAGAGAATGATTTGAATTTATATGCTTTCAATTTATTTGATATAATAAACGAAAATATATTACAAAAAATAAGTTCAATTTAATTCTATTTAAAAGAGAAATGTCTTTAAACAGAATTAAATTCCACTAATTATTGGAAATAATTTCTTATATTTGTTGTGAATGAATGGAATGCAATGACCAGGATTTTCATTATTTCGCAATGCATTCAGCATTTCCGATCCTAGGTATAAATGAATGGCTGTATTACTCAATACAAATGTCTTGAGTTTAGGTCTGTTTGCGATCAAATCGAGTAAAACAGATTCAGTGATACTAATGACTGTCGACTGCGACTGAAAACACACTTTTTTCAAAAATATTAGTTTCGTTAAACATTTGAGAGTCTGGTCAGTTATGTCCGCGTTTTCGCAATAAATGTATTGAAGTTTTGGAAAATATCTGTCAATTGATTTGAAGAACACATCACTTAATCTCAAATTTTCATTGAATGACAAATGGATTAAATGTGTGCAGTCTTTCGGCGGTTCTCTTAACCAAACAGAAGTGGAATTCGCCATAAAATCCGTGGATTTTATTCTCAATGTCTTGAGTTCTTTGAAGCGATTGATTGAGTCATACATTCGTCGAAATAAACAACAATTACTGAAATTCAGTTCTAATTGAAGTTTGACTAAACTTTTGGGCAATTGTTTGATATAATCATTAAACGTGTCATTCAGTGGAAAGTCATAACCGATTGTCAAACAAATAAGTTCTTTCAGTTTTAGTAATTCTTCGAACACTTCTTTGGACTCTTCTCTCACTATAAAAGCGACTTTTAGTGATCTTAAAGTGTTTTTATTGCTTTCGACAAATGTCTTCAATCTATGGATATCTTCAGAAGAATAGGTCATTGAAATAGACTTCAATTTCTTAAGTAAAATGTGGTTCTCTTCGAAAATAAGCGATAATTTCCTGATTTCAGAGTTAAAACGTTCGATATTTGGGCACAATTTGAACATTTGATGAGACAATTGTTCATCGATTTCATCAAATGATATCTCTTTGAGTTTTGGTCCGACTTTTGATAGAAATTGTTTTAAAATTTCATCGTTTGGTTTGAAATGAAAATAAATTTTGTTCAAAAACTTTAAATTTTGTGCAATCAATGCATAGGTTGAGGAATGGTTTCGGTCTATACTTTCTATTGATATATCATTTGAAAACACTAAACGATAATAGAAGTGAACGGATGTAATGACCACAAACTTCTTGAGGACGGACTCAATCGATTTCAATTTGATTCTGCGATCTTTACCTCCAACACAGAGGAATAGCGAAAACCCATGAAAAACAAATTTGAGTTCTTTTTGACCCTTAAATACAAGTCTACGGAACTGTTTGGACACACATTCAAAACGAAACCTGTCTTTTAGTGAGAGATAATTCAATAGATCTCCACTTAAGTCATCGCCGAACCTCTCGAAAGAGTCGTTCCCATCGGTCCTCTTCTGATTGTCTGACGTGTTATGCGATGTTTTTAATCGTTTTGTCGAAAAGACTGACATTTTCTTCACTTATTAATAGAATTTAATTTAAATATTAACTAATTTAACGATAATTTTGAGATAAATTTAGATTTCGTTATAAAATAAAATGAAGAAACACAACAAATATTTCACCCATTAATTACGTGAATAATAGAAATCAGATTAAATGAGCTTGGTCACTGGTTGGTAGGAGAGTTGAACAGTTTTCGAATAAACCCATAAATATCTCATAGATTAGTTGACGGATCCATTGGGCGGTTAATTATAACCTCTTTTAGTTCTTTGAAGAGTTTAATGGAATCACAAATATCTGAGTATTGCTTCAAATTCTTGTATTTCAGATGAAAATAAATTTTTCTCATTTGAGGGCATTCTTCTGACAAATATCTGACGAACTGAACAAATATGTCATCGATAGGAAAGCCATAACTTATTCCTAAACAACGGATTTTCGTCAGTTTCAACAATTCGTTGAATAAATGTCTGAAATCATTTGTGTCGACACTTCTTTCGATCACTAAATCAAATGATTTTAAAGTATTTCTATTGTTTTCAACAAATATTCGAAGTCTTTCGATATCTTGAGATAAATAATTGAGTGAAGAAAACGATTCGAAATTATGAACGGAAAGTGTGTTTCCGTTAAATATATCCCTAAAGTAGATGTCATTTGACTCAAAACTCTTCAGATTTGGACAAATAGTGAAGAGACTACTCAACGATTGTCCACTTTTCTCACAGAATCTAATTTTCTTCAGTTTTAGTCCAATTTTTGTCAAACATTCGTTGAAAAGGAAATAATTAAAACCAGAAATGAATTGAATTTCAGTCAAATGCTTACAATTCTTGAGAATCGACTCAAAGACTTGTTTTCTGTTAATGAAATTCAGAGTTAAATAAATTGTTGTAATATTCGGACACTTCTTCACAAATGACTCCAAAGCTTTCAAATCAATTGAATTATAAAATCCTTGGAATAGCTTTTGATTTAAGACGAGTTCCGTTTGTTTGTTGCAAACAAGTGTTTGGAACCGTTTGGACACACATTCGCAGTGAATCTTATCTTCAAATGATAGGTAACTCAATAACTCTTCACTCAAGTCATCGCCAAATCTCTCGAAAGAGTCCTTTCCATACAACTGACCCAAACTTAGCGAATAATTAGGTTCGGAGGCATTCATTTGACTCATTTTTTTTAATCAAAACAATAAACAAATGAAATAAAGTGACGAAACTATTGATACAAACACTTCATTCACTAATTACAGTACATTTTATACTAAACCCCTGTTATATTTGAAACTTATTGTAAATAAGTCTTTTATCAACGATTTTAACCGCAATTAAGAATAGATTTATTTCTAAATTGATTTCTTAACAAATAAAGAACTCATTTAAAGTGTTTTTAGTTTTAAATAAACTGTTATTTGAGAGAAACGAACGAAAACAGAGTGAGTCCCAGAGACGCCCACTAATAGAACCTAATCCACCGGAATGTCCTGGTTTGGGGCACAGGCTGCACCCAGGGATGGACCAACGGATCAACCACTGGTCGATACGTCGACGGAGCTGAACAAAGAAGACATCTGACCAAACATTGAGAACACAGGCGGAGATGTTGAACAACTGGAGACAAGAACTGCACCGAAGATGCCGTTATCGGTGAAAGAGTCGATGACCACTGAGTTGAGAACTAAAGTGAGGAAGTGTTTCGACCCGATTAAGATGTCAATTGAAAACAATGCCAAAAGCATGACAAGAGAACTCGCGTTCACAATCACCAATCAAATGGATGGTCATTAATGTTGCGTTGAAAACAGTCGATGCAATGGACGAATACGCAGATATGAAGGATAAAAACCTGATCGATGCCATTGGAGTCTACATGAAGACAATCAATGAGGGGAACGAAAAAGCAGTCAATCGTATCATAAAACAGAACTCAGAACTCATCGAACAAAACAAAAACATTATGAAAGCGATGGGAGTTATCTTCAAGTGATTAATGAGAAGATCCACAAACAAAACGACAAACTGTTAGAAGACAACGAAGACCTGATGAAAGCCATCGAAGAAATGAAGTCACAAAACGATGTCATTCTTAATGGAAATGAAAGGCTCATAATCCTGGATAACAATCGAAAAACTGGAACAACAGAACTAATCAATACAATCAAAGACATAACAAGAAGAGTGACAGATATGGGAAGTCAAGAGAAGTCGACTTCAAAAGAGACCACAACAGGACGACTGCTATTCTTAGAGATCATAAAGAGATGGCAGTGAAATCAGCGCAAACCTCAAACACGAGTGAAAGTCATGATCACAGCCAATAAAGAAACGGGTGTTGACATCAAAACTTAAGCCAAAACAAGAATAAGACCCGCAAAACATGGTATTGAGTTCCTAAATGAAAGAGCTGATCCCCAGGAACCAAAATGTGTGTTTAAATTGAAGACCAAAGCACAAGCAGAAGCCTTCACAGCACTTCTGGCTCCACAAACAGACTTCATGTCTGACCATAAGATCAGAGTCACTCAACTTAGAAAACCAGAGATGAGATTAGCCGTTCCTAAGGACTACAAAGACAAAGAACTAATAACAGAAGAAATGCACATCAATTCAGGGATATCTCAACAGTTCTCGACACTTGAAGACTTCAAGAAGGAGTTCATCGTAACTCACCTTGAACCTCCTGGCAAATACCACAGATGAGTCTTCGCTCGAATGACAACAAAAGTCAGGAATATATTGAAATCGATGGACAAACTCATCATAGATTATGAAGGGTTTTACGTAGAGGACTATGTGGACACTCCTCAGTGTCATAAGTGCTTGAGGTTTGATCACATCTCTAAAAGAAAAGATAGAGACCGTAAACTGATTCACATTTGTAAACAAGAAATGGAAACCTTTTTTAAGTGCGGGGAAGAGCACAACATAGACAAAGACAACCCATTGTCACAAAAAATTGAAGTGTGCCAACAGTGACACATATAATAAGTCACTTAAAAATAGAGACAAAGAAGTCGACACAAAACACTTGAGTCGCTCTAAGAAGTGCCCGTCGTATCACATGTTAGGGACAATCAGTCCAAAACTGATTACGATGTATAGACACTCAAACCAGTGTAAGAAGAATACAAACAAAGTCTTAAAAGTAGTCTAACTTAACAAATGAGTGCCTCATATCTGAAGGACTGTATGTGAGTTTACCAAAGAGGAGGACATCGATATCGGCATAATGTAGTGAATAAATTGTAATAAACTTTTTCACTACATCTATGGAATGGAATGTAGTATATAGTTTTGTGCGTCACCCCACCCCCACGCTTTCAAAAATTTTGAAAATTGTAGAATTCATTGTTGAAGATGTTTATAAAACAATTTTAAAGAGAAAAGGGTTTGAGGCTGTTCTAGAATCTAGCCTATATTGAGCGATTTGAGATGGATTGACAAGGATTTGACAAGGATGGATTTGGGTATATCCTTATGTGAATTGAAAGAAACAATTTACTTTTGACTATAC
>JAQGCS010002448.1:0-10166 GCA_034702105.1 Fuscozetes fuscipes
ATGTAAGGGTTTTCGATATGAGATAAGGAATTCTTATCCAAATGACTCGTTCGACAAACACTATTAGAGGGGTCTCCAAAATCGAAGGAATGGCACCGATACGGACTATTTAAACATTTTTCTTTGCACTCTTCAATTGTCTTAACGTTTTCATAAACAGAATCGACAGTCTTTAGAATCTTTCCATTGATTGGTTTGAAATCACATAATTTTTTTGGCTCTGAAAATAAAAATAAGTTAATTATTGTGACAATTGAAACATTGATTCATACCCTGAACACAATTACTTTCCATGTAGTCCACACTACCAGAAGATGGACCATATTTTCTCGATCTCAAAGCACTATAAGTGATGGTATGTCTGTCCATATCGGAAAGGGTACACTCAGTACTTTCCGAATCAAAATTAGCGGATCGACACTCGAACTCATTCTCGTTGAGACAAATTTGCATACATTCCAAACGAGACATCACTTTAATACTCTTTTTACTATATTTTTTGAGTTCGAAGCCTTTGACGCGTTCGAAAGCCCAGCCCCGGTTACACACTTGCTTTGTGTCTGAGAACAAAATTTTTAATAAATGGTTAAAATATTTTAATTTCCGTTTAATTGAAAATAAAAAATTCTAATTTTATCGCATATTATAAGCGATTCGATCCTATAATTACCCGAAAGACATATCTTCTGCGCAAAGATAGTAAAAACAGGAAATTGTGACTGAACAGACGGGTCGGCCTGCTCACTCGGCACAGTCGTGAGCAGTACACACAACCCAGTCTCGAAGTTGACCGCTTTACACGTATCGTTCTTCAGACATATGTCCATACAGTCAGTCAAATGAAGTATTCCGGGCATTGTTGTCACTGATTCGGACGGGTTGGTGAACACTTGACCCGTGAGTAACTCGAAGGTCAGAACACCACCATCTGAGCAATCTATCGATCATTTGGTTGAAAAGTAGAGTTCAATTTCAAGTGAATCAGAATTGAATACAATTTCAATATTCTTTATAACATTCCTGACATAAGGAGCTCTCCTCTAAAGAGCTCTTAAAGTTGTATGCATTTACTCGTCGAACAACTATTACTTAACTATTACTTAACTCTAAACATTTTGGTTTCAGGAAATCAAAAAATCGTGTGTTTCGGACATCAATAGTGAGGAAACATATTTCATAAAAATGTTATCTCAAACAAAATATCGATTATTTTTGAAATCGAACCCAATTTCAATATCAGTCCTAAAGTGAAAAATTAAACCACTTTTCAATCATTACATAAAATCTGATTCTTTAAAAATGTTTTTCACCTCTCAAGACATGAGTATAGCCTTTGGAAATGAATTCAGTATTTTATTGGGTCTTCTATTTTGTTTAAAACATTAATTTCGAGAGACTTTCGAAAACATTAATTCATTAGATCTCTTGAGGCTAAGGGTCGGCAAAAATTCTCCTTCAAATTCAATTGATTTGCATTTTGTAATATTAGTTTCTTGTCATTAAGCTTTCGATTCACTATTTTTCATGACTCAAATCCAATGTTGAAAACCATTTGAAATTATTTTTTCGTCTGTTAATTATTTTTAAATGACATCAAACATCCATTGCGTACATCGCTCGCTAATTCTAGTCTTCAATAATTACCAGTGACAACTTAGAAGAGAGAAAATAATAAAGGAATTTGCTAAACTCAGCTCAGCTCTCGATAAACATCTCACTGAATACATTAATAGCTCACAATTTGACAAAACAATTACTATATTTAATAATTATTTTTATATTCTATTAGAAACTTATCACAAATGAGACAAATATTTTCAGCCAAAGAGAAAATTTAATGAAAAACGGAAAAAATATATAATTCACAACATATGATGTTCTGGTGTTGTGATGTTGTGGAGGGGAAACCGTCAGTCAAAGCAGTCAAAAGCATCACAAATATTGAAATATTGAATTCAATTTTGAAAACTTATCGAAACATTCAATCTCTTATTAATCCGTGAATAATTAGAAATTAAATAGATAGTAAATGTTATCCGTAACATTTTACATCAAATAATTCAATATAATTGCAGATATGTTGTTCCGAAACAAATTGGTGGCAGCAGTAATAAAAATAAATTTGAACTTGCTCAATAATGTTAACTTTTTCTGATACACATCTGAGAAAATGAATGTTCACATTTCACTCATTCCTTTTAAAAGATTACTTATTTTTGAGAAATGGGGAGTAATATAATAAGCTTGAAATTTATGCTCGAAAACAAGCAAACAAGCAAATTTTATTAAATTGGATGAAACTGATAGACAGGGAGTGGAAAATAATTTCCAATTAGTTCTTTACATTAGTTAACCTTAGAAGTGATGTAATTGAACTCTTTAATTTATAATCGAGGACAACCAAGATTATAAATATCGAGAAATACTTTTGCTTTCAAATAATTAAAAACGAAATCAAATGATAGATAACTTTTGCTAAAATATAAATAAAAAGAAAAATGGTTTCCAAACATTAGTTATAAAAATAGTTTCGCTTTATTGACATTAAGAGGTATTTTCTCAACCGATTTATATCTTCCGTTAAAAGCAAACAAGAAATGTCTTTTGAAGATAAAAATTCTCATTATTGATACCATGGCTTACACTACACTCTCAAAAGTTTCTAAAAAAATACAGAAACAAAAAGAAAAGCAAAAAAATATTTGCGATGATTGGGTTTATGACAGAAACGAAGAATCAAAGAGTTTTATCACTGACTTCGAAGAAGTTCCCATCGCTTTATAGTTTATGAGACAAACCGTTAGACATTAATTCAATAATGAGGTGCTCTCATCCATTCAGTTCCCATATAAAGCAGTTGAATGGCAGTGCCTGTTCTGAGTGTTGCATCCATATAATTTTACATCTCTTAAGACTTGTTATGAGAATTCTGTGACCAAAACCTACGCCGACGTCATTTGTTATGTGAAATATCAGACCATTTTTTCAGACGGGCTCTACTCTTACTCAAGATTTACGAATGAATAATACCAAAGAATAAGACCTCAAAGAAATATCTGAATACAAATACGGTAACAAAAAACACATTTCAGTTCAAATAATATTTAAAGTTTTCTTTTTTGTCATTAAATTAACTTTTTTTTACAAATGTTATGCTTTCAAAATGGGTTTATGCAAAGACTCGAATATGTCTGTAAACTCATCAACAAATCCAATGAATGCATCAAAAATTTTGTAACGAAATAATTAGTTTTTCAACTCTTCTCTTAAGCCATAATGAAGTGTGACTTATGTATGACTCAAAGAAGAACAAAGAGATGAAAATTCTTAGACAAGAAAATGTCAAAAAATGTGAGACAACTGGGAAATGTTGAATTGAAAAATAAGCGGAAAAATATTGTTCGGCCCAACGATCTCTTTATCCAAATGGAAAATATGTATTCGCAGTACAAACAAGTATTGCAAATATTGTAAAACAATTTTTACGGTCATTTGCCATACGACTGAATAAACGTCTTGTCTACCTATGCCTTCACTGTCTATCTCACTACCTGTGCTCTGCCTGTCTGAACACATGCCTCAATGAATTAAACTATTATCGAGAAAAATACACAATTTTCAGTTCACAACAGTTTTCTTCAAAAGGCATAAAATCATGTAATAAGGATTCGAACCAAAAATCCAGAATTTCTTAAGAAATTTCAGATAAAATCATTATTACGTTTCTCTCTTAAAATAGGAACTGGACTTTCATTGAGCAAAAACACTAAAAAAGAACAGAAATTTCTTCTACTTTTGTGTATCGAATAATTTATTTTCACTTCTCATTCAAGAGATGTTTTGAACGATAAGAATAATGAGAGCAATGAATTTGTCAAAACAACAATAGATTTCAGACAAATAAAACTTTTCGTTTCCAAACATTTCTAGATTTTCAGCGAACTTTGCGTCAAAAATACCAAAACATTTAGAAAATTTATTTTTGATTAAAATTGTTTTATATTTGCTTTTTTTAATTCAACAAAAATCAGTCGAAATTCAAATCTATTGAATAATTAGTTTTCTTACTTTTGAATATGGATTAGTCATCCAGGATATTGAATAACTTGGCAAACAATTTACATTTGATATCTAATGGTAATTTTTATGACAAAATGATATTTTATGTTAATATAGAAACAAATGGCATGGTACTTTATCACTGAGTTTGATAACATTCATAGGAGTTCTAAAAATGTGTCCAACATTTTATAAGTAGAGGATAAAGAGGAGAAAGTTAATTCTACTAATAAATTATACCTTGAATAAAAAGATCTAAACAACAGTTTGGATGAGTTTGAAAATATAATTTCAATGATAGCCCTCTTAATAATACTTTGCAATTGATATAAACGAATATTTTATAATAAATACGAAAACCATACAAAAGGAATACATTTCATGAGAGGAGTGGAGGAGCGAAGATGAGAGACCTTTGGGCCAAATGTGACTTTCATATCGAGTTATCATAATTTCTATAATGTCTGCAAAAGCAGTATTTCTGTGATGTTTTACATCGATATGAGTGACGATAAATAACAAAATCATGAATTCCCTGAACACAAGAATTTTTTCAGAAATTCCAATAAAGAAGAAAACGATTGAAAAATATTAAACGTTTGCAAAGAACTGATAACAAAATAAAAACCGCTTTAAGATATACTTCTTCTGGTTCTTGATATTAATTAGCAAAATATTTTCGGCTCAAATTAAGAATAATAAATAAAAGTAACTTTCAATTTGGTCTGAGTTTTGCACGAACCATTTTTTACTTTTAATTAGAAACTTATAATAAATAACCCTTATTTTAGGTTCTGATGACCCAACTTTTTGAGCGAAACCATTGAACTAATCTCATCCTTTGATTTAATGAATCATTTGATTAAAAGTATTACCCATTACTAAAATTGGGTAAAATTTACGCAAAAAATTAATTCAATATTCGGTACCCAACAACCCGTGATTTATATGAACCCTCCCTACGAGGATCTATTTAACGTATACTCAATCTCTATCCCTAGACTTCATTTATTATGAGACTATCTCTTACTATCTTTTTGATCGCGAGAATTGTGGCCATAAAGAGATGAGAAAAAGAGATAATTAAACATAAGAAAAACATTAAGCAAATAAGGCGATGGGCTAACTGTCACAGGCCGGCACCGGTTGTTGGGCCAGCATAATGTGTGCATGTGTCGTCCATACCTAAATTTGGGCTTTTGTAAGATGAGGAACTGAGATGAGAGCACAGCATTACATGTGATGCGCAAATGTGTTGCTTATGTGAATTGCATTCAATTAAAATGTAATTAAAAGTGTAAACTAATTAAATGCAAAAAACAACCGAAAGAATGGATGAGTTTTCTTATTGCCCGCAAAGTATATAATCAGACAATCAATTTGTAATTCATCTAAATTTTCGGAATTAATTTACATATTTGTGAACGCAATTAATTAAATATTCAAATAGTATTGAACTCTAAACCAATCCTTAGAGTTATGAATATTAATGGTTATTAAATGTAGGAAAACAGTTTAAAAACAGTTACTTTGAATTACTTTGTGTTTTACTTTCTTACTATTATTTAATGATTTTAATAATAGTTTAGGTTAAAGAAAACAATAAAAATGTATTAATATTGTTGACCTTCAAATGATAGGTTTGGTTAACTGCTGACTAAGTCTAAGGAAAACAGTCCTTCACTTCACTGTAAATTCTTTATTAGATAAAAGGTGAGTGACTTTCACTAATTAATCAAAAGTGCGACAAAAAAACGCCGAATCAGTTGCGATGAATACAAACATAAGACTTTTCGCTGAATATTGAGAAAAGAGTTTATCGATTGCTAAGGAGTCAAACCTTAACTACAAGTTACAAGAGTTTACACATTTGTCTTTTGTATTCAAAACGAGTAGTATTTCTTCCTCTGATTCAGAAGTCAAAGAATAAGTCAAAGTGTAAGTCTTCGATCGAAGAACGGGAAGAGTGAACACCTTTTAGTCACTCTATTGTTATAGTAATACATAATTACATATAATTTAGTGATTTATTCGAAGAGACATTATATTCGCTAATCTTAAGAATTGGTGATCACATAAAAGGCTCAGTGACCTCTACTTTCACTTCTGATCCAAAGATATATATGAAGTGAAAAAATTACCTCTTTTTTCGTTGTCCACAAAAAGATTGGAAGAAATTTCGAGTCGAAAGAATTGAATGAAAAGTTTTGATTCGAGGTTCAATGGTTTTACTTTGTTTTTGTGTCGCTTCACAACAAAATTTCCTTCAATTTGTTCTTTTTCTGAACTGAATTTTCACTTAAAATGAGTCTAACATAGGATTAACACTTTCTTCCCTTCAAAACATATGGATTTCCTAATTACTTATGATTACAACTAATCACTAATATTTGAGATATGAGTTTAAACTCCACAAGAATTCAAATATTTCCAAATTATTATAAATATTTTGATTAAAGTTTAAATGATTGCCATCAAAATTAGTCTCAAATTAAAGAAAGAGGAATAAAATTAAAGAGAAATCTTCAAATCATAATCGAAGCAAATTATTAAATCACGTGAAAAAAAGATCAGCAAAAAAGCAATTGATTTGATTAATTCAAATGCAGTTTCTCTGTTACAGTATTTCTTGTTATATACCTTTAGTAATGTGTGTGAAGTGAGTAAAACTAATTTTAAACTTTTCTGCTGTGAAATCAAAAGGCATTAACTTTTTTGTTGTTTACAATTCGAGAAATGATCGAAGAAAATAAAGTGAAGAAATCAGTGTTCAATAGGAAGTATTTACCATTAAATGCCTATCAATTAAATGATTGTTTGTTTGTGAAAAGAAAATATTTTTACGGGAAAGCACTTTTGCATACCTTTAAACTAAAAGTGTACATGAGCATTCATTTTTCTTGTGAGAGTGTTTTTGATTGGCAGCAAAATCACTATATTTAAGACTTGAGTTTGAACGCCATTAATAAATGAGAAAATAGAGGAATTAAATTAAACAAATGTTAATTTAATGAATAGTTTGAGAGCAAAAATCTAGAGATAAACTCAAGTGAGTGAAAGAAGAGTTAACGAGCAAAGAGTTACAAACACGAGTTATTCGACAATAAAATTTCAAAAACCATTTTCACAGTTTGTATTCAATTTTAACGATTCTTTTCAATAAGTTTTATTTATAACCAAGTTTGTAATTACTGTTAATATCTATGTCTTTGATTTGCGGTCAGAATCAGTGATTAATTTATACGACATTTAATTGAAAAATAATTATTATTTGTTTATAAAACGCTTAAAGCGTTTTATTTTCAGTAATGCCTTTAAATTTTGGCGACAATTTGCCTAATTCTGTGCCGAGCTTTCAATGGGAAGAGCGATAAATCATCATTACTATAGGATTACCAATAATTATGTTTTTTTTACTTGAATAAAGTCAACTGTTATTAGTGTTTTTCATTTCATTAGTAATGATTATAATTATAGAGAAGTACTGTTTTGAATATACTTTTGTTGTGTAAATTGAAAACATTTGCCAAACATAATGTTATAACAGTATTTGAGTGAAGCAATAAATTTCACCATTAAATCAATCAAAAGGAAATCCATAACAACTTAAGGAATGTCTTTTCGGAGAAAAGAGAGAAACTTCTTATTCAGTGTTACAGAAAATACAGATAGAGATCAGGGAAAGGAAAAGAAGGAGAAGTAAAAGACACTAATCTTTAGTTATGGTTATAATACGATTTTTGAATTCTTTACAAATGATAAATATTTTTCACGTTTCATAAGTTTGAGACCAGAAATGAGAGAAAAATTGTTTTTAATATTTGAACGAATTTTTCACATTTGATAAGAAAACAACAACTTTTAAGAAAAGATCGCAAAAAATTAATTTTACAAAATTTTTAACAATTATTTCAATAGCAGTGTAGACAAGACCGGGAGTCATACCACAGGCACAGCATTCGAATATTGCATTTAGGATCAACGGTGCGCTCATCAATGCAACGGTTAAGGTATTCATAACTCTACTATCATATTATTCAGCGCTACTGTTAGTTAATAAGAAGAAAATTATTTTTCTTTGCGATACACTCTTTAAACTCAAAATCAAAATTTAATAAACTTTGAAAAAATCAGGAACTTATGTATGAAATTCAATTCACTCCGATTATGAACACAATAATAATGTACAGTCAAACCTTTAAATAATCCTCAACTTGATCAAGACAAATCCAATGATTATAATGAGGTATGGATTAAAACAATGTTATTTTAACATTAGTTTCAATGGTAATAACTTGAACAATTGAGACACTATAACCAGGGAAGGATTGTTAAAAAGGAGATTATAACAAGGTTTGACTGTAATTAACATTATTTTGCAGTTTTTATTTTAATAAATTATACGAAAATTAATCTAGCAAAAAGAATACAACTCCTGAATCTTAAGCACAAATTAAAGCTTTTTTAAGAGAAAATGAAATTCAAGTTCAGATTTGAATCTAAATAGGAAACGGTTTTAATTGAAAGTACCATAGCTAATCAAAATTGTGTGTCATTTTGTGCAAGGTCTACATAAATAAGGTACTTGCAAGTTATTCGGTTAAATCAGAATTCCATTAATACCAAGATGCAAATCAAAATATTTGTTGACATTTTCTAAAAATTATTATTTTTATCGAAACCTTTTGGAGTTTAGATAAAAATAATTTAAAGTTCACAAATTGCGCGATAAGACCTCATATTCACTAATGTTTGAGCAAGGCTAGAATAAGTTTTTACCGTTAGATAATTTAATAATTAAAAGTTCACTTGTTTATTTTATACGGATTTGCTTTTTTACTAATAATCTTGATAATGACAATGAAATTAAAAACTTACATGCTTGCTGGGCTGAGACACGAATTGGTGAAAGGCAAATGACAAGAATACAAATCAATAGTTTGGACGCATTCGTCAAAAGATTTTGATTTTGATGGTTATATTCCATTTCAATTTTATTTCAAATTTCTTAAAATGTCTTAGAATTCAAGTGAAGACAAATAAAGTGAACAAAACTATGATTTCAAATAAATAAATGTATTGTTTATAACATTATTGAAAAGTTTGTCATATTCTGTGATATGGAGTGAACTTCACTGATCGTAAACTTGTGGCCAAATATCTGCGGAAAGAATTTTCTTAACATTGCTCTTAACATTGTTTGAGTGCATCTGCGCGCAGCCCCATTAAGAACGCCTTTCCCCCTGTTTTTGCTTTTGTCACAAACACCTCATTAAGTAATGATTTTTATGAACACATATCTCATTTGAGACCTGTTTCTAAACCCAGAAGTTGTTAAAAACTGAGGGGACTCTTCTTATGTAATACAGTTTGTGTGTGTTCTCAGTGCTGAGTCTGGAAGCACTCAACTAGTCTTATATCTGAATGTCAAGTTCTCGCATGAGTTGAACCGCTTGTTTGGGGTCAGACCTGCTTTCATTGCAAGTATTTCAGTGCACAACATAAGAGTTCGGTCTTTTTATTCTCGAAAGTGTTTCGATCTGTATTTTAAACATAACGGAAAACATCGAATACCGTACCTATTCTGTGCTATTCTGTATTTTTCAATATCAGCCCTTATTAACAAAACTTATCATTAGTTCAATAGAGGAGTCGATTTCAAATCAATTGCATTACTTTCGTGTGTATTAAGACCATAATCATAGTGAAGGCTATTGTATCAGAGTAAAAGCTACTATATAATTGGGAAAATATTTATTTTGCCTAGATATATAGAAATAATTGGAGCAATTAAGTTGATAAAAGCTTCTTGTTAAGTAGATTTCTTCCTAAGAATTTGATTTCATTAAATTTGGTGAGAATTACGTAACTGTTCATAAAATTACACATTTAATATTAGAGCCAAATGTTTAGCAAATGGTTAAAAGTTGAAAAGAGTATCAATTGGTATCAGAAGTACTCACGAACCCTATGCTCGTTAACCGTAATTAAGTGCTTATATATTAATATTTTTCTTATTTTTTATTCTTATCAAAGCTTAAGAGCTCTTAAATACAATATTTTCCGTAGAATTAGTCTCTCTCTCTCTCTCTCTCTCTCTCTCTCTC
>JAQGCS010002449.1:0-10166 GCA_034702105.1 Fuscozetes fuscipes
TTGGTGCTCCAAAATTCTGTCCCTTATATCAAAATTCCCTTAAATCGCAGTCTCTTAAATCGAGGTTCGATTGTATTATGACATCTACTGAAAAGGAGAGCGCAGTGACTGTCGGCCTAACTTTACGATCGCCGGAATAGTTGAATAGTTGAGATACAATTTTATCGCCGATCAGATCAGTTGAACAGAAAGACATTAGACTCGACTCTCAATCTCTGAATGAAAGAGAATTTCTTATAAACTTATTGTTTAGAAGACATAAAATTCTTTTAAACGGTTGCATATATTCATGTAATATATTCAGTCTATTATTCGAAATCTTTATACTTTTCATATAAATTATATCTCATAAACATTTTTTCTCAAACATTTGATAAAAAACATTTTCATTGAATAAAAAGTGAAAACTTATGTAATAATTATTATTAATAATAAAAAACTATAAATCGTTTATGACTTCTAAAAATCAATTTCATTGATTGAATTGACGCCAAAACGGAGAATAATTATTTTTAAAATGTGGGCCAAAACATAGTTTTGAATTCATTCTGAAATCTTATTTTAGATGTGTTGTGAGGGAAGATGTTGTGAAAAATAAGTAAAGTCAAACCACTTGAATGATGTGAATTCTGGCAAATTTTCAGATAAATGTTGTGAAGAAATGTCATTTTTTTCATTTAATAGTGCATTGAAATTGACATATAATATGAATTAATTATCCAAAATTGACAAAATGAATCGAACGGAAACTCTTCAATATATAGAGGCCATGCTGGGACCTCAGCGATCACTGTCGTTGTCCTGGCTCATTCCTCTCACGTCCATTTATATAATAATACTAATTATGGGAGTGATTGGAAATGTGATCACAATTCTAGTCATATTTCGATTCCGTTATATGCAGACAATAACTAACTTATATTTATGTAATTTGGCGATAACTGACTTAATTACACTCATTTGCGGTGAGTATTGACATTCAAATCACAATATTATCACAAAATTATCGCTTTTAGCACTTCATATGATTTATTTTTCTCTTAAATTTATAGTATTGTCTAACTTTCCAATTATGTAAAAGTTTTATATAAAATCATCTAACTATAGGGAAACTGCACTCCAGGCAATAATCACAAATTCAGATAGAGGGTTTTCTAATTGAAAGCAAAAATATATAAAGATAGTTATTGAAAATTTAAATAATTTTAATCAAGATTGTGATAAATATTCTAGAGAAAACTAAGTTAAAACAATTAGGATTCACTTCAAGATATTAGAAAAATTTGAGGATATTTATGACACAGAAAATATGTTCGGATATTTAGGGTTGTTTCAATAAAGAACCTAAACCGCATAAATCGGCCGATTGTGGTCACTGAGCGCTTAAAAATTTGCTTACAAACTGATTTCCTTTTAAGTCAGCGGGTACATTTACATTCAAAATAAATATATTCATTGGATAAATTTTCTATCTTTGCAATGCTTTGAGTGAATTCAAAGTGTAAACAATTAGAATAATTTTCAATTTTTAACAAATGATTTTGTGATAAATAGTGATATACGAGTAATTATTTTGCCTCAAAGAAACTGTTTGTGATCACAATTCTGGTAATTTGTGGCTTACATTAAGTCGAACCCAACATATCTGTAACCTTATATCGTTATCGATATGACTGCAGTGACTGTCGGCCGAAACACAACATTTATCACATTTAGAAATAACACTTGGATTTTAGATCAGCAAAATAGATTCTAGTAAATTGTGAAAATGTCTGAATCCAAGCGAAAGCATATGAGAAGATGGAAAAGCATCGCTGACCCAAAAAATTTTGAACAAAAGCTTTCTTCGCGATAAGTCTTATGACTAAATTCATAGATCGAATCCATTCTTAGATGAAATTTCTCGTAGTTGTGAACGAAAGCGAATATTTTAAATGTATTTCTCTTTTAGTTTTCTTTTTTGAATTCCTTTCATTTTTCTCATACATTAAACCATATCTTCTGAACTTAATTTAAATTATTTGAAATTCAAGTAATATTCAAATTGAATATAAAATATATTAGGAATATGTTTAGCACTTAAGCTGACGCTCACATCTTTTAAACTAATATTTTCAAATCAATGAACAGGTATGCCATTAGAGTTGTACACCCTTTGGCACCAGTATCCATTCGCATTAGGTCTTACTATCTGTCGCCTCAAATCTTTGGTACCCGAGAGCACAGCCAACGCATCGGTACTAACATTAGGTGAGAGTCAGTGTTTTGTGTCAGAAAAATGTGTAAATCAATGGATATTTGTTTGAAATATAGTGGCGTTCACATTAGAGAGATACATGGCAATCTGTGGTTCCCCCAAAGTACCCAATTCTCAATCTCTCTTCAATACGAACACTTCCTGTCGAGTCAAACGTATTGCCATAAGAAATATAATAATCATTTGGATATTTTCACTGATCGGGGCCACACCTCTCGCTCTATTCACACAGATAAATTACTTATTAGTTGATTCTTCGCCTTTGTATGAGAGCGCCTGGTGTGGACTGCCTTTCAATCAACCAAACCTGCACTGGGAGACAATAATGCTTTCCTCTACGATTATATTCTTTCTGATTCCTCTGACGATAATATCATTGCTTTACTACAGAATTGCGAGAAAACTAAAAAAGGCGACAAAATTGGATCCACTCAATAATCCTGACCTGCATTTAGCAGATCAGAGAACGTCCCGAAAGATTATGCAGTCCAGAAAAATTGTGATCAGAATGTTAGGTATGGATTTACTCTTGTCTTTACTTCAAATTAATTTACTGACAGACGCTGTGAATTGTCTCAAAACGAAAGAAACAATTATTTGTTCGTTAAATTTAATAACAATTTAATTCTTTCAAAGAAATCTTAGTTTTTTATAGACATCAGCAAAGAATTATAAGCCTCCTCTCAATTGTTGAGCCTCAACACATTAAATCTTTAAATGAGCCTTCTACAGTCATTTTAAACAGGAATGTCTTCAAACTCAATTTATCCTATTTTCTTTACTCTGAGCCAGATACCTTTGTTTCTACACTTGTAATAATTTGAATATGTTCATTCGAATTTGAAGACTGTACAAGCAAAATTAAGTCTAAAATACAACTTTTGATATAAACTGAATAAAATTCAGCTCATCATCTTGTCAAATAATTAATAATAGGTTTAAAGATCTTAGACTATCAATTATTCTTCTTAATTGATTATAATTTTTGGTTTATCACAATAAGGACAAGATATTACAGATATTACCTGCCACCATTAATCCTTAAACAGGGAGGAAATTTGGCAGAAAAAGCAATACTCGTCAGCATTTAACATGCATAGGAGAACTGCCATAATAGAAGTGAAAGACCATCACTGTATGGTTATACTCGCCGTTCAATGACTCAATTCATAGACTATGTTGAACGCCATTCTAACTCTATTACGTTCTACTCATTAAATTACAAATTTTTATCTCTATTAGTAGAATGCATTGATTGTTGAGAGTTAGCATTGCTTACATTACAACTGAAAAGACACTTCTCCTACTTACATTTTTCCGCGGCCAAATTTCATCCCTGCTTACAAACCTTTCTTACTTTCTATAGAGATCTATGTAAATTTTTGCAAGCACTTATGGCGGTATGTAATATATTGTGCTGGGATTTTTCATTTTCCATAAGTCTTTGCGTCAAAATCTCTTACTATGTCGACAGAGATTTTAACAAAGATAAAATTATCAAAATGAAAACAATTTGTTTGAATAATAGCAGGGATGTGCAAAGTTTTCGAGCTTGGGGAATTTTTTGATCAAAAATGACCAAAACTCAGGGTATCAGGGCAAAGATAAAATGGCGGCTGGAGGTATCTGAAGCGCCAAAATGCAACCATTTTCCACTGAGATAACAGTTGCCGCCTAAATCCGGTTTAAATTAGCATAAATATAGTTTAAATCCAGTTAAATTAACCAACTAATAGATGATAAAATGGGAAAATTTAGGAAGCCATAGCTTTTCACCGTTTTTGGTTCACTATTTAATTCGAGGAACCTTTAGTTTTGCTCAGGGGAGATTTTCCCAAAATTTTCAAACTCAGATTTCTGAAAATCCTCCTTTGTCCATGCCTGATTTTTTGTAGTATATAGAATTATTTTATGATAAACTTGATTTTCTCTACTATTTTGAAATTTAGAAAATTAACCTTTTCAAACTTACTCGTTAGAACCTAAAATAATCGGATACAATTCAAACTAATGTTTCTAGCATCATAAAATCTAAATACACAAAACATTCCGTAAAATTAATTGAATAGAATTATTATTCTAATTTTCAAATGTATTTGGTTTAGATTTATATAGAAACAATCAAGTGTCTATTTCGGAAACTGAACTTACCTTTTAATATGAACATAATTTGCAACTTTCTATTGAAGGCATTCATTTGAAGTAATTTTCACTGAAAACATTATGTACTCAAATATTTTAGTGCTTGTGTTTTGATTTCACTCAAATTCTATAAATTGTTTGAAAAATACATTGAATGGAAACAAAACACGAATTTCTACTTTTATTGCATAGAATAAGTTGCAAGAAATAAGCGGCAAAACACGTTAGTGTATGAACTGACAAATTATGCAAATATATTAATCGATTTTCACACGACTTACAATTGTGTCATGATACATCCAATTTATTATAAAGAAAGTAGCGATCACATTCATTAAATACAATTATTTTTGAGCATCATTTGACTAGGTTATGTAATTCTAAATATAAATTAATTCATTGCTAAAAGCGTCGAATAAATGAGATGAATGACAATTATATAACACCAAACAATTGAATGATTGCACGAATGTCACAAAAATTCCCAATTATTAGTCGTTTGTGTAAAAGATTTATTGGATAGGGTGAGTAAGGGAGGGGATTTTCAGAAATCCCCCTGATTTTGAAAAAAATTCCCTTGAACAAAATCATAAGGCTCTGACTTAGAAAAATTGTAAGGAAAAACGACGAGAAACAAGGTGCTCCTAAATTTTGATCATTTTTCCCCAAAAATCCGACATTTTGATTAATTTAGTCAATTTAACTGAATTCACTGTAAATAAGGTAATTTAAATGCGAATTAGGCAGGAAAAGGATGAGAACGACTAATTTAGAGTAAAATGGCGGTTTCCGGTCGTAATTTTATCCTACTCCTCTATCCCCTGAGATCGAAAATTTTGTCAAACGCTTCGTGTCAACCAATTTATTTACTGGCTTATTTAATAAGTCTGATTTAAACGAAAAGCTTCCATCAAATATAATCCCAAATTATTTCTGAAAATATTTTCATTGGAAAGTTTTATTTGATTTAAAAGAAGACTCATTTCATTCAAAGCTCTTTTATAAAGTAATTGAATTCGAAAGAAGTTCACAGAATTTAATGAACATATTTTATATCTATTCCTTACGTGAGGTTCAAAAGATCTAATTTAAAAACAAGTGAAACACAGATAATAAAATCAGAGGAATATCAGTAGAAATTGAGACAAAAGCCGTTAACAATAAGGTATTGTTTCCGCTTTCCTTTATCTCAATTCTCGTATTGAATTCTGTTTGCACTTATTTATCGACAAAATTCAGTTCACATCCGACTGTTTCACTCAAATGTCGTGTTTTTATTAAACGATCGAAAACATAATAATTGAAATCAATATGTAATTAATGTGTAATTATATTCGTTAATATCATTTCAGTGTGTATTGTGATTGTGTTCTCATTGTGTTGGTGTCCATTTCACGCTCAAAGACTACTATTCCTTTACGTCAGCCTATATTCTGATTGGACTCAAACATTAAGACAAGTAAACCAGGTCCTCTTTCTTATTGCAGGTAATAACCCAAACCATGGCATTACTTTAATAAATTTCAAAGAAGTTGAACAATTGAGCATGAATCCTTTGTGCATCATAAGCTTATTGTGCATGGCAAATTTACAAACATTTGTCTGATTCCCACATAATCTTGAAGAATGAACAACATTCAATATGAGCAATCAATTTTTTTGAATGGTAGGGGATTTGAAGTGAATAGTGGAGTTGAGAAATGAGCTGTTCAATTGTGGTTCAACTTCTTTCTATTTGTGAACATATTTTCTCAGATAATAATTATTACTCTTAATCGATATTTTGCTTATTTCATGGAAAGGCTGTTTATATTACTTAAACAGTTCTCTCAATCCATTGGTAAGTCTTTGACTCATTTAAGAATTGGAATCTCGAATACAAAATGTGGTTTTCATAGATTTATTCGATTCTGTCGACGAGATTTAGGGCTGCATTTATATTGTATGTCAACGGATGCTGTGCTGTGAACCAAAATCAGAGCGCAAATGGTAGTCGCACTCGAAATAAGCCCAGCGGCAGTAAAAGCAATAGTAATAATTCGGTAATCGGGGGACCCATTGGCCAAATAGCTGTGAAAAATAACGACAACGGAATACCTACTAAACTACACTGGTGCAAAAACCCCAACTTTTCAGAACAGTGAAAATGATTAACATGGAAAAAATCTCATTTATTATCTTATTTATTAAAAGTACATTCAAGTAATTAAGTGATTAAACCCTAAACTCTAGAGTTTAATAATTCTCTAAACGATTAAAATATTATTCCATTTTTCATCACTTAATGTAAAAACTCATATCCTTTGCCTGAAATACAAATTTTTCATAAAATTTAATTTATTATAAGATGTGATATGAATTGAATTAAAGTTTTGATTATTACTCATAAAATGAATTGTTATTGTTCATTGTTATAATATTATTATAACTCGAATGTGATTGTAAAAGATCAAAAGAGTTTTCCAAATATTTCCAACAAATTATAAATTATTCTCTCGAATAAAGTTTTGTTGTTTTGTGAATCAAATCACAGTTTTTTCGAACCAATTTCGATAAGCAGTGGAAGCGAACTATTACATGAATAATTAACTAGAACCTATATGTGCAAGTAGATGTAAAGAGCCTCATAATATGTTTTTGTAAATGGATCAGTCATGTGCAATGTTAACGGTTTTTACCAACTACAGTTCTCCACCAAAATATTAACCTAGCTTTTCGACTTTTTAAAAAGTTTAAAAATAGTCATTAGTCTGATCATCACTGGCGACCAAGAAAATATATACCAAATATTCTATTTTGAGCTCGCAGGACCCTGAGTAGTTACAATTTTCTGTAAAAAAACTGTAAAGGGTTACCTTAAACTCAAATGTTAGCATATTTTAGTGGACATTTATTTGACATTCTAAGAGCCAAAATCATTGCAATATTTTGCAAATTGTGTCAAATTTTTGGTTTCTAACGGTTATAATAATAATTCGTGGTTTGTTTGTGACAGTTATGGTTAAATCCTTGCAATCACCAAATGATTAATCAATTATTCATTTGTTTCTTTGTTTTCGACAACAAAACGAATGACAGAAATTCGGAGAATCGAGAACTTGTTTTTGCACTTTTTTAGTCAATTTTGAGGCTTATGTGAAGAGAATATTTAACTGTGAAACCAATCGATAGGCTCTCCATTAGCTTCAGTAATATGTAAAGAATATATTCAATGAGATTCAATATGACTGTCGAAAACGATAAACAATTTTTTGAAGGGTTATAATGAAATGAATGATAAAAATAAGATAAAAACATTATTATGATCTACCACATTTTTAATCAAGACTTTACTCCTAAAAGAAATTCTTAGAAGAATTCTTCTTTTTATTCTTTTATTAAAAAAACAATCTTTTAATTTAAAATCTCTTCTGAATGAGATTTAGAGCTCAAAATCAGTTGAAATTAAATTATTCTCCAAAACGATGCACTCATTTATCACTTCTATTGAATCAAAGTTGAGCTCACATTTAGTGTGAAAAATAAAAATAAATGAATTTCTTTTATAAAAGAGTTTTGAAACCCATTATTCTTAATACAAATTACATAAAGAAAATTATAATTTTGTTATTACAATGTTTTCATACAAAGAGATGATCTGGCAGTTCACGTCTATCCGGATAACTTGATTGTGTTCCTGGCTTCAGTACTGATTGTGTAGCTATAAAACAGGACCGTTTGATCTGTTCTTGCATTGAGAGCGATGGATGACACACCATAAAAAAAGCTAAAGCGCCCATAAAAGCATCGCCCGCTCCCTATATGACGATTAACCAAAAAATGAATCGAAATAATCGAATAAATTGACAAAAGATTTAACCAAACAATTACTTCAATAAAAACAACTCAATACAAATGGATCAGAAATGTTCGTGCAAACAGTCATTATAGCATTGAATGACCAAATTATGCATTCGAACCACTATTACCAAACAAAATAGTGGATCAGTCAGATATCCGCAAGAACTCCCCTCGCTAATTTTGAAATATACCTTTTCAGTTTGAAAAAGTAAACTAGTATTCATTAATTAAATAAAAATGGCCGCCAAAACTTGAATGGTATATCTGATATATTTGCAATTGGGTGCAAATAATTACTTTAGGCTAAGTTTTTGTTCTCTACTTCCCTTCTTTAAAATTTTTAGCAAAATATTGGCAAAAGGCTCACTGATGAGCCTTTCAGATGATGGGCTTGCACATGTCTCAGATAAAAATAGTTTATTTACTTCAATTTTATCTTTCAATTCTGGATATTTTTCTAAGAAACTCTTATTTTGCGATTCCCTGCCATTGAAATTCGAATTCATCTATGAATTGATGTGAATATAAAAAACTGAATAATTTGTATTTAATGAGCCTGTTCAACAATTCACGTGACAAATTACATTCAGAGTATCCTAGGACATTTAAATGTAATGTTGTTATTGTGCTTCGATGTTTAAAAATTACAATAATCTAGCAACATCTGTTTTAGAAATAAGATCTTCAGCATATAAAAGCTACGTGAGCAAATGTGCTCATATTGATGACAAGGTCAACTAATTGGCTCATGTAAGTTAATTAAACATATAATAGAAACATGGCTTATTTAATTTAAGTTACATAAAACTTCATCTAATTTAGTGAATAAATCTAAGAAAAAGAAAAAAAATGAGAAGCTTTGATTAAATTTTACATGATAAGGGCAGGGTTTTCAGATTCTTGGGAAGGGTCAAAATTATACCATTGCATTGATTCAAATGGTTCTTTTTATTATTTATATGCTTGACATTTATTTGACGAATATTAGAACAAATGGATTCACTCATTCATTGCCTCATTCATTGAGTTTGATTTTCAATATATACAGTCAAACCTGAATATAATCCTCGGTTTTGTTCAGAGAAGTTCAAGGGTTATAACGAGTTGAGGACTATAACAAGGTTACCCTAACATTATTTTCAATGAGAGTGACTTGAACAATTGAGAAGCTAAAAGCAGGCAAGGATTATAAAGAGAGGGGATATACACAGGTTTGTCTGTATTTCGAAAGCATTTATAGCAGTTGTCGTCAATTAATGTAATCCTTAGATTTAATCGTAAATTATGTGAATTACACTCATTTGAAATGAAAACAACGAAGTGATCGCTTCTAATGACTGAAGCAATAAATAAATATAAGGCTTACCGTTGTATCGACGGGTTTGACCTTTTGGTCAATAGGAATGTGAAAGTCTGTCGTCCTATCCATATATAGGGCTCCGTTTGAACCCAGAGTCAAAATGACAGAACCACATCCTCTCTCCAATAAGACTCGACACGATTTCTTGGCGTCTTCAGTGCTTTTGATGTCGATTCCAGACATTATAGTGGCTTCGGTTTCGTTCACACAGAATATATCGCACAAGGAATAGAGTTTTTGTGGCGGCAGTTCCGGAAAAGGAGGAGCACCATTCACTAGAGTCTTCACTAATAACAAATATATTTATTTTTAATTTTACTCTTTACTAATATTTTCTAGTAATTTCACTAACAGAATGAGCTTGTTAATCTGCTAAATGTTATTGTTTAAAATACAGTCTAATTAACAAGGCTCAAGTTAAAACGCTGTAACATAACGGGGTCGGATATAAATCTTGCAGTAACTTTTGGTGTTAAAAACTGTAAAATAGGACAATAATTTCACTTTATTTATATGTTATGTTTGAGACACACTATCAGACAATAAGTGTTTGAATTTTCATTTGTT
>JAQGCS010002450.1:0-10164 GCA_034702105.1 Fuscozetes fuscipes
CCCCATTTTACAGCGTTCAGTCCCTTTTAGTGCTACGCAATGGGCCAAAGCGTGTGTTGTATGAGAGCTATAACTCTGCTTAAATGCTTAGGCGTACTGTTAGCCCATTGCTTAACACTGAAAGGGACTGAACGCTGTAAAATGGGGACAGAACGCAGCAAAAATAGGGACTGAATATAAACTTTGAGGGACAAAACGGTGGAAAAGACTGTAAATCATTTACAAATTATTGTTTTATTAAATTATCTTTATTTGAATTTCTCTATTTAGGATTTTATGTTTTTCGAGAAGAGTGCCAACCAAGAGAATGATAGACCAGGGATGTTCTGATTGTCCCACAATTATTTGATTTTTGTCAGCATTTTTGACAATTCATTAAATACACTTTTATTGAGTTATGAATAAAGAATTTAATTAAATTAATATAGAAATGTAGTCAATTCCAAAGTATACACTCATGATTAAGATCCATTTATCATAAGTGTATTTATTAGAATATTTGGTTGGGGTAAACAAAGCGATTACCAACGAAAAAATATTTTCCATATAATTATTTGAACAAAAATAAGTTTTATTTTATTATTTTCAGCGAATGTTATAATAAAATGTGAAAATAACAGAAATATTATATTTTGAACCAATTTTGATACTTATTATTATTTATACATTGGATTTTTCATTTTAAAAGTGAGTCGAAAATCGAAACTGTACATGTTATTATGATAACCTTATTGGATCACTTACAATTAGAGAATTGCGAAATAATGATTAATCCATGAAAAAGTAAGCTTATTAACTGTCAAAATGATTATTTAGACATTGCTCTGTTCATAAAGTTTGAGTGTTTGTGAGTATTTCATTTGTTGTGGATATTCCGTATTTCTCATTAGGCGCATACAAACGGTATGAACATAATATGTGCATTTTCAAGGTTGTTTAGTGCACCACTTGAAGGCCTTTTCAGTTTAAGTTCCATTTAAACCAAAGTATTTTTGATAAATATTTTAAAATTTTGGAATAATATAAGAAAGTTTGAGAAATGAAAACATTATCAGGATGGTTCCCCATGTTCACTGCAAGAGGCTACTTCTTCAATTATGCTATGGGCGCATTCTATGGAGGAATAGGTGTTTTTAGTACGATTATGTTAATTTTAAAAAATGGTACCACGTTCTTCGCTCGTACTCCAAGACCCGAACCACCGAAATGTTTGAATGACCACAAATTTGGTTCACACTCTTATGTCAAATGCAATGTAAATACATTTCTTTTATTTTATTATTTACTTAAATTTTGAAACAAAAATGTTTTTTCAAAGAATTTGAAATTTCATTACGTATCGAAAGGCGATCCAAACAAACCGCTTATGCTATTTCTTCATGGTTTTCCTGAGACTTGGTATTCGTGGAGACATCAATTGCCTGAATTCAGTAAAGACTATTTCACAGTTGCATTAAATATGAGGGGTTATGGAGATTCAGATAAACCCATTGGTTGGTATTGCATTCTATTTATTGAACATTAGTTGATATGCTGTCCACTTCAGGGGTTGCAAACTATTCTTTGGATAAATTAGTGAATGACGTAAAGGAGGTTGTCCATTCTTTGGGCAAACAAAAGTGCATTCTTGTGTCACATGATTGGGGTGGTCTGGTGGCATGGACAGTGGCCGCACACTACCCCGAATTGGTCGACAGATTCATTGTATGCAATGCTCCGGATTTAAAGAATTGGATTAAAACTATAGAAACAGATTGGCAACAGTTTAAGGCGTCTTGGTATTATACAAACAAATTAAGCATTATAATTTTTATTTCCAATATGCTAGGTATGTTTTCTTCTTCAACATTCCATTCCTGCCTGAACTTAGATTCCGAAGTAATGACTTCAAAGCATTAGATTTAATGTTTAAGAAGTTTAGTACAAAAGATGACATCGAAAGCTATAAATATTATTTCAATAAACCATATGGTCTGTCGGGTCCAATGAATTACTACCGGGCCCTTCAGCGCGGATACGCCAAAGATTTGTTTTTAAAAGTTGCGGACAAACGAATAAGTTGTCCAACACTTGTAATTTGGGGTAAAAATGATTCGGCTTTAGTTCCAAGTCTCGCTCACGATAGCTGTCAATCTTGTGATGACTATACCATCAAAATGATTGAAGACTGCTCTCATTGGACGCCTTTAGATAAACCAGATTTAGTCAACAAATATATGAAAGAGTTCCTCTCAAAAAACAATTAAACTTTATTTAGTTATGAATCAATTTATTTAAATTGCATTAAATGTCTATTAATTAAAATAAACTTATCTTTTGTTAATTATGATTACAATATAAGATATGATCAAAATTTTCACAGCAGTAGTAAAACAAATCAATTTCTAGTTTAGAGATAAGTTTGAAAATGCATTTCAAAAAAATAAAGTAAAATATTTAAAATTTCATCAAAGTTATGAAATTGAGTTCAATCAAAATGAATTATTTGCAAGGATTTTGTCGATATCCAATATGAAAACCCCGAGCATTCTTCGCGTTGTTTGATACAAATCGAATTTGAAAAGGACCTGGAGTTGAATCTGTCATAACTGTTCGGTGAATAGAACTGCTGTTTCCCAAACCATTTTCTTGTCTATTAGTGAGTCTTAAGAGTCCATTATCTAAGGGCTCACTTCCGTCAGCATTTATTTTGTTGACTCCGGAACATAAACGCATTCCTCCGATTATTATGAAGTCATCGCGACATTCGGCCACAACCGGCCATTGAGCTGAAAAGCCATTAATTTGTTCTGCGCCCGAACCGATTGCAAATGGAAGGGTTCCCTCGGCATCGGATGAAAGTTCATAAGTGATCGAACAGAATCCTGGTTCTTTCCTAATACACATCATGTAATCCACATCATTGGGATAGCCTTCATTGCGATCATTGCTCAGCTCATCCTCGTCATAGTCATAATTGAAGCTTTTAATTACTCCGTGTGTTCCCGTATAATATTGCAAACAATGGGGCGGAGCTGTCAAATACAACATTAGATGTTATATAAACTGAACTCAAAAATGACTCATCCATGCAATTCTACAAAATTATAAAAAGAAAAAAACTATTGACTCATTATTTGTATAATATATTAATTTTTAAATCGTTTAAATCTGATTAACACTTAATTAGATTATGAAATGCGATAAATAGAATGAAAAGTTTGTGAGAAAATATTGAGACAGACCCGAGTCCTCTGATTGACAGGGGATTTGACTGATGAGAACATCAAAACGCCTCCGGTATGAGCCCAACATCATTATATGCATACTTACGACTCCTGATTCGTCGACTCCGACATAATCTATCATTTATTCAAAAGAATATCAGATTAAAAGTCGTCTTAAAAACATTTCAAACAAAATCTAATTCTATTCAAATGTATGAGAAAATTGAATCGAGCAAAAGCTATAGACTTACAGTGTTGTCCATTATTTAGACCACAAATCTTAGGTACGATATGGTTCTCGTTTTGTCCCGAAATACTGAAGATATCCTGAGAACAATTGCCTTCCAATGGTTTTCCGATATCGAAGGTTCTGAAGTCGAGTTTAAACTGACAAATGTTTGGCGAAATTTTTCCGATTTTTGTGCGACAAATGCGAGATCTGTCGTAGGCTTCGGGATAACCAGGATTTCGGAAATATACAAACTTTTCGGCCACTGTTTCCCCGCAGGTCACGTCAAACAAACAGCAAACACTACCACTTGTTTTAATATTGGTCGAAAAGGAACTACATCGGCCCATAGGCATTCCACCTCTTCGGACGCACTCAGAAGCATCATAACAAGTCCCTTTTCGACCATCCGGTGCACTGCAAATACCTTCTTCTACTGATGCACTACTAACAGGGTTGTTGTTGTTCGATAGATTAACATCCTGCACATACACACCTTCTTGTCTGTTAGCTGTAACGGATGCTGAGCTGGGGTTAAAGTAATAGGTTGCAGCCACTAAAGGACTTTTTCCGTTATCGTTATTTGAAAACATTCCCGCTATAGATAACACACAATTAAATGTTAACTAATTTCAAACTTTTATAACAAATATAGTCTATATTTCATTCAAAGAATCATTTAATTTATCTGTTTTACAATTTAAAAATGTTCTATTGACCTTGCTGAACAATTAAAACTCAATTTACAATAGCATTGAGTTTAGAATATTTTGTTCGCATTTGCTCGAACAACTAATACTAAATTAATAGAATAAATATTCAATTTATTAATTACTCTTACAATTTATATAATTGTAATATTAGTTTCTTACTTCAATTTACTAATTTATGAAACTTATCTCGCGGAAATAGAAGATACTTCTTGGGTTTTCAGATAAATTTTGAAAAGCACCTTGTTATATAAAGAAAGTTTGAGCCCTTTCAATGATGGGCTGATCTGGCCCAAATTAGCAAGACTTATAAAATTGATTTTTTAAAAATATTTATGAGTGAGCTTCGTCAGCCCCACTTCGTTTATGGTTTATGATTCCCAATAAAAATTACTATATTTTCTATATTAGACTTGAATGATAAAGTATCTATGTTAGAAGTAGGCGACACTATTGAAATATTATTGCACCATGTTTAGAATACATGCTTTGAATTTGAAATTCAATTGACCTGATTTTATGCTGTAGTAATCTTAATATTGATAACGTTTAATCGTCCCTGATGTTTTAGTTTTCAAATATTTAGATATATTTGCAGCAACAGAAGATTTATAACAGAAGATACAGTACCTGGATCTGAGCTTTTTTAGGTAGGGCGAAATTAGGATCTTTCAAAGATCATAAACAAAATATTGATTACAAAATCCAAGAGGTCAAGGATCTTCTATTAATGATTGTTATATAGACTCAACATATGATAAAATAAAAGGAAAATGAAATTATAATAAGATGTGCTCTTTATAAGTTCGCGCAGAAAAAAAATGTTCAAGACATACCGAGTGGGACGAGTTGAGAAGAGGCCGAATCCACTGTTCGCTGGAGGAATCCTCGGGCTGTCGTTACCAACAACTGATTACAAATGAGAAGTATACTAATCAAAGCACAGGTTATCGAATGCTTCTTCATTTTGAACGTGGATTTCAGACTAATAAATCAAATGGAAAATGAGTTCAAAGTTAATGAATAAAAAGTGAATATTCAGACATCAATTCAACAGATTTTATACTCTCTTAAAACAATTGCGGCGAACATTCACTTCGATCGACACTTCCTATCGGTTGGAGGGATGGTTTGGCTGATCAGTTCCACGACTTGAATGACTCCAATATTGACCCCTTATTACTATTGCCTATCAAATGAATTGTTCAGAACCTGAGTGTGACTGAACTTTTGATGGGGCAGCCGGTGAACAGTGCAACAGAGACGTAACCACCTGTTCATTTAGACAAATGTCATCACCAGTCTATCATTGCTCTCAAAAATCTCTCATCTTTATATTTCATATTACTTTAAGCGCTTATCAAGAAATTTTGAGCAAGCTCTTTTTGAAAAGCAAAGAAATTAGAAAAATGCATATTTGGCTCAAATACGCCACTTATATGTATCAATTGATTCTCATAAGTGAATGCCATTCTGTCCCTGTTTTCCATCATTGTTTGCTTACAGGATGCAATACATGTCCGAAAGAGAGAGAGAGAGAGAGAGAGAGAGAGAGAGAGAGAGAGAGAGAGAGAGAGAGAGAGAGAGAGACTGCATAATCTGTCTATCCATGCATTCAATATGACACAAAGGCTATTGAATTGTCCAAATGTTTTATAAATGTAATGCAAAGTATTTCCCACTATATAAAAGCAAAAATAAAAACTTGATTATTAGAAATAATATTTAGTATTTTAAAGCATTTAATATTTTATTGAATACATATTTGATGCGTTGAATCCATTTATAATAATTGTGTTTAACATTTCTGCATTTGAGGAACAAATGAGAGAATGAATTGTCTCAAATTAATCGATTGTTATTTCAAAGAAAGCATTAAATATTGTTTGAATGTTTATAATTGTTTAAATGAGTCGTAAAACTCATTAAAGAAAATTAAAGTTATATCTTATGAGAGAAACTCAAAATATGTATTAAATTTGAGTTAAGAGTAAATTACGAACAATTAGTTAAACAAATAAATGATTGCATTTTGTTGTCTTCTGAATGTCTTTATTTCTCATCTCTGACTTTAAATCTTACAATACATTAATTCAATTGTTTCTCACAATCAAAATGTTTTGACGAAACTATATTCTGTTGACTTAAATCTAAATGACATCAATTTGAGTCATAATAACCACTAATTGTTTAGTATTTAATCTCTTAATTTTCAAACATCACTAAACTTATAGGAATTGTAAGTTTGAGTTCATTTTTTCAAAAATATTATTCTCAATAAAAAAAATATATATAAATAATTTCAATGAAAAACATTAAGTCTTTCGGAACATCTTTTAATCATTTATTTTATCAAATATTTGAAGAGAAGGAAAAATGATTGAATGCATCGGATATATGACTACCGAAGAAATTATTCGGCAAATCAACAATTTTTCGAAAGAAAAAGTTTTAAAATTAAGGCCAAAAATGTCTCTATAAATGAATTTTTAAATGAATAGTAATCATGCTCATTAATCATTGCTAAGAAATAGAGATAATATTCTCATAGCTATAAGTGAATGGCATTGAATTACGTTTGGAAGTGAAACTTGAATAGCAGAGGACCGCCTCAACAGTTCCAGTCTCTGATGCTCTCAACAATTAATTTCATATGAATTTGTGTAACTTTTTCTTCAAGAATATCATCGATTGCTTTAAAAGCTTTGTTTGTTAGTAATCAAAGTTAGAGGAAAATCAAAACAAATTCAATACTATTTAAAAAGATTCACACTTTTCTAATCAGTGATTTAAATCAAGAGAAGAATTAGCTTAAACATGCATATTTAAGTCAATACTATTAGCATTAAAATGACATATTGATGGTACATCAATAATTTACTAAACATTTATGATATAATGTCAAAAAATATTGATTTTGATTCAGATTCAAATAAAAGTGAAAATCTCCTTCTAACAGGTTAATTGTTAAAGTGTGTGTGTGTGTGTGTGTGTGTGTGTGTGTGTGTGTGTGTGTGTGTGTGTGTGTGTGTGTGAGAGAGAGAGAGAGAGAGAGAGAGAGAGAGAGAGCTGGCAGAGTATGTTAAAGATAGAGCACAGCCAATGACTGCACACATGAGGACTGAAAGCTTGAACTGATGACAACCAAATTGGTCTCATTTGATGCACATTTACTTTTAAGTTGTCTCTTCTCTTAAGGCTATCAATTATTAAGTTTAGTTTATTTGATTCTATCATCTCTTCCTTTCTGTGAATTTGAATTTTATGTCGAATGGAATATAATATGAATTCATTTGGATTACAATATAATAGATTTGCGACAAACTTTACAAATTCTTATTTGAATACTAATATTGTCACAAATCCTTTGAATTCAACAACAAATCAATGCCATCAATGTTCAGACCAACCATTTCTTCGTAATTTCATTCAATCAAATGTCAATTCATATCACATTCAGAGCGCAAATAACAACAGAAAATGCAATTTCCAGAAGCAGTTCATCCCTACTTCGACCCCTCCATCGACTTCATCAGCAAAACATACGTCCAATTTCACCATCGAATCAATACTCGACTCAAAGAATACGATAAACATTGAGAACCCTTCTGTTCAGTCTTCACAAAATAATCTCAATTTAGTAGATATCAACGATGACTTTAATTTAGAGACAGATAAAGAAAGGGTAGTATATAATTGGTTGAGATGTACTCGATTCAGACCACCGAAAGTCAAGAGTAAGTCATCGCCTAATTAAACATTGAAATTGAATTTTTATCCCTTCGAAGAACGTGCGAACAGTGCAGCAGAAAAACGAAAAACTATAAATCGTGGGCCGAGAATACCCTTCACATCATTTCAAATCACAGAACTGGAGAACAAATTTCGTGATACTCACTATTTAAGCAGTATGGAAGTCAACTATTTGGCCACCAAGCTCAATTTAACCGATTCCCGAGTGAGTACATTTATTATCAATAGTTTTAAAAACAAATCAAAAGTTGATTTAATTTTTTCATTATTCAAATGGAATGCAAATAATAGTAGAGTTAAAATTTGTTAAGTTTTTAATAAATTGAATAGGTTCATTTTGAGTTTGAAATTCCGCCTCATATTCTAATGTAGCGATTATTTATTTATAATACTAAAATTTTAGTATATGACTAAAATCAATTTTTAAATAGTACTTTTTACAGCAACTAGTCAAGCTCTTTAATTTTCTTTATTAAATTTAAGAATAATAAACAAATTGATGTAATGCTTAAAACTAATCACTAACTTTGAATTGGAACAAAAAAATGTTTCTAAATTCAAATCAAAATTCGAAGTGAAAACAATTTTAAAAGTATCCTATGAATCAGGGGTGTCCAAGGGGTGTATTTATAATATCGTTTGTGTTAAATAAAAAGTTGCCATGGAGGTCATACATGAAAAATATAACTTTGTTACTAATTTTGAACCCATTACTAGATTTGAGTATAATTTTTGAGATGAGCATGTACACCAATTTTTGCACTTTATATTTGGGGTTGAAATTTATTCAAAAAAGTCTCATTTGTTTGAACAAAAAGTAAACAAATAAAAGTTAATTGAAAATTGGGTTTCCATAAGAACTTAAGCCTAGCAATTTCTTTGTCTTTATCGAATTTTGCTTCAAGTGAGCTTGCCAAAACTGAGTTATAGTTGTAGTTTAGATCCAAATTTAAAATACATATGGATAAAGTAATTTTGATTTTAACTAGCAATCTAGATTTAGCCAAGTTCAATCTATTTTGGAGATTTTTATGAGGCATTTGAAGAAGAAAATGTACAAGGGTTATCTATAAAAGTGCACATCTGTCTGAAGCAGTGACTCATCTGTTAATTGCAACGAATGCTCTTCTATTTGTCTATTGAGACCCAATCCATGAAACAGCCATTTAAGTGAATGCGAGGATTCGTGTAAACCCTTTGAACTCTATTTCGAAGCAAACTATTTGTTTCTAATCCTTGAAATGGATGCCTCAAAATGGATGAATGAGTTGTAAAAGTAGTTTCACCCAATTTCATGAACAGTTTAAAACTAACAAAACACTATTCATTTGACTCATTAAAGGCTCAAATGATTTATCATTGAAAGAGAGGTTCAACTCTTCCGACCAAAACTATTGCTGGTATTGTTAAGTATTGTTAAGTTGAAAGAAAAGAATTCAATGTTCTCTACTCCGGACTATTTCACAATATTTGTGTCGATATCATTGAACTGTTATTCTTCGGACTTACGATCAATACTTTTGTTGAATACACGGAAAGCCGATTACGTTCTCTGCTTAAGAGGTTTAAAGTGACGATCGCTCACATTATTTGTTGTATCACTCATGTATCCAACTTTTAAAAGTGCCATATACAGATTGTACCTTTTGTTTCCGTATATGAGAAATAAGGTACAGTTTGTGCTCTTTATGTCAATGAATTTATTCAATATTTGCAAAAGATTTCACATATAATACTCAATATGTTTACCTTCACAAGCAATAGTGTGACATAATCTTTCAGTCCAGTTTCGGCGGGTGTTGGCCAACATTACGGGGTGACCATATTAAATGCTGCTCGAATAGATTCTTTCAATTCTTTTTATTCGGGGAGACCGAAATAAATAAAGTTTGAAATAAACTGACCCTAGATTCATATTTTCAATCATTTAATTCATATCTTATCATTAAACGGATTAATATCTAAACTTTCCATTGATTGGAATTATACTCTTTCTGTTGTTGTTAAAGAGCCCTTATCTGTGCCAAACTTTGCTCTTATACACTTAGCATTGCCATATACGGAAACAAACGGTACAATCTGTACATATGTAGTACAGTGTAATGTAGTACAGTCTGATCTTGATTTAAGAGACTCCTTGGTGCGGCCAAAATTACTCGCTTAAATCGAATTTTCCTTATATCGAATTGCTTTAACATGACATAGGAGCGGTTGGTGCTCCAGAATTCTGTCTCTTATATCGAAATTCCCTTAAATCGCAGTCTCT
>JAQGCS010002451.1:0-10160 GCA_034702105.1 Fuscozetes fuscipes
AGCTAACAGTTGTTTAGCGAAACTGTCTGCCACTTATACCAACAGTTTGTGGTCAACTGAGTTGTGGTCAAAAGTAAAAAATTACTTTCATAATAATAAATCACCTGGCTTTGTTTTTTCCTTAGCACAAAGAATAGTGTGTCGAAGAGATCCAAGAATTTAGTCAAAAAGTATGCGTAACCGGAGTTTATGAGACGTATGGCTTTCGGACTCATATCTCTATTGTCGGGAAACTTAAAGTCGAATAATTCTAATCCAAAGCGAATACAAGTCATGGCTTCGATAAAGAAGTAAACATTGAATACGACTAACGATATGTTGTAAACCAGTAGTAAATGCCTTAAATTGAATGCTTGTCTCTCTTTCATCAATTGGGGACCGATTTGTTTGACGAACAACAAATATGCCAGCAATATCGTAAAAAGTGACCAAGGTCCATTTGTCATCAGCGGAAGATTTCGAGTTCCTGATGAAAAAATAAATTTTAATCAAAATCATGGATGGTTAAGCCCCTCCACTTCAGGTGAGAGTAGGGGTAAAATATGGTGGTATTTCAGAAAACCTAGAGGGAATCTAATCGGTCATTTTTCGCCACATAAGTATGAGCTTATTTAAGGTTGCTTTCATCAAATAAATAGACTTATAATGCTTTAAATAAGCTATTTTAACAACTTCTTAAATCTACAAAAATTATCAAATATTACTGACAAAATTCACCGATACTTCTTGTAAAAATAACCAATTTATGCAGAAAAACATGGCCCTGGTAAAGGGACAATTTTCCAAACTGTCTTTTTTATGGCAGTCCAAAATAGTTTAAGTTGCATGCTTATTTTAAATAATTTCGAATTTTTATTCCACACTTTTTAAGTATTCAATTGATTAAATCTAATGAAAAATTAAGACTCAGTTTTAAGATGTAATCAATTATTTAAAAGCCATTTTAAAAATAGATTGAACAAGTTATTCAAAAAATATTTTTATCACAGATAAATGTCAAACCATAGTTGCATAAAAAATTCATTAAAAAATACAAGTGTAACATGGTCAAACCATTGAAAACCCAGTTTTTTTATCTTTTAAGAGCGATAGTAACGATATGATACAAATTTAGATCTATGTTCAAAAGATCCTCAAATTGTCACATTTATCATGCATAAAAAAAATCCAAATATAAATACAACTATTAAGTTCTACATTAAGTTCTGTATTTTGCTCAAATGTTTAACACAAGTGACTTGATAACAGTCGCAGATTAAAAATTTAGCTTGAAACCTCTAAATTATGGTTAAAGTATTTTTTAATTTATTGTTATTATGGTCTATTTTTTTAATAGATAATCTAATTAATATTATCTTCCGTTCATTTTTTTTACTCGATAACTTCTTTAATAATTTTCTTTAAATATTGTGGTCATTTTTGATTTCACTAGTTATAACCCAACCACATTAGAAGTGCAATTGTCTCTACCTTGGCCTATTAATCTGAGCTTTAACTATTTCTTAGATAAGTGTTGTAACAAATTTAACCTCTTTATTGCCAAATGATAACACTTACCTTTACAAGGTCAAATATAATAAAAGTGCATTATCTCTTATATTTAGACAATTTTTTTAACAAGCAGACAAACATAAACTAGATTATGATCTAAATTCAAATAAAACTTACGCGGATCGCCATATTCATTCCAAAAATCGCATAGATAATACATTAACAATTTTGATCCTCGATAACTTGAGATTTCACTTGATGAGTATTCAAATACACTAATATTTTGCTGTAAATTCATCTTGGTACATAAAACTATTTTTCACACAAAACACTATTTTGAACAGTTTTTAGGCCAAAAGATAACAAACGTGTGATGAGAGCACAGCATAAGTTTTTTTAGGAATTATTTGTTACAATACACTCACAATAGCTGTAAGGCTTCGGAAAAATTATTTGAAGAGATGTCTGTTTTTAGAGCACAGACTCTGAAGTTTACGGCTATTACTGATCTGTTTATGTGTTATATTCACTGACTTTACTCTTATGTGTGATTTGATGACCAAAAGTGAAAACTAGTTTAGAAAATAAGGATAAATATAATAAGGAATACATTTAGAGGTTTAGAGCACAGGTTTTCGTCAATAATTGTTAGTCTCAGACATCAATTGATGCAAAGATAATGCAAATGTAATAATAGAATTTGTATGAGCAAGGTGGTGCGTGGTTAATCAGAATGCATTATGAAAACAAAGCAGGTTTTCAATTCTTATTGATTTTTTTAATGACAGGTCATTCTTGTTTTATTGAGTCACAAATATTTGCAATTATCAATAAAGGAACCTACCTTGGCAATCCTTGTATGAGTTATAAAGCTTGAAATTATATTCTATTTTTAAACTATTCTACATATATGATTTTTTGATCAGGCACATAATGGAAATGAGACAAATAATATGGAAATTCAATAAATCTATTCTATTCGACTGATTACCGGTTTTAAAGAAACTCACGAGTTATTATCATCAAAATGATCTAGCACAGCTCTTCTAATCTAAGAAATCTGAGAATGAAGCGTGTTGATATCCCAGATAATACAATATGTAATGAAAAAATTAGATCTGATGAAAAAATATTAAATAAATTATCAGACCAAAAATATATGCAGGTTAAATTATAACTAATGAGAAATAAAGTTGTAATTTTAGGCTAAACGGGGAATAAACTAATTTTGTATAATTTGAATGAAAATAATAGTTAAATACTTTGATTACAATAAGAGAAATGTTAATATTTCGCATTATTTCGATGATTGTGAGAGATTTTCTCACTCAACAAGAATATTAAAATCTCATTTACTTTTAGGGTCAGTCATAATATTAAAATAACTGAAAGACATGTCATGAAAATACAATTTAATAAAATGCTCTTTTTATTTATAACCAAATATCGATGAATTAATTTTTGGAAAAGCAATTGAGTTATCATTAAATTCATATTTTACTTGAATTCGTGAAAATTATTTATTTTTATAAAAATGAGAATTAATTTTCACTTGACACAAAATCGAACAGTGATTTCATGAAAGGAAATGCTGGGTAATTACATTATTTTAAATAAATTCTGAGTAAATCACTTAATAAGATAAATTCAGATATTATACAGAAATCCTCAAGGTGGTACATAGCTCAAATACCACATATCAGAGGTGTCGAGAGGGGGTATAGCCCAAATACCCCCTAGTTTTTGAGCTCGAAGAGACCCACCCTAGATTTGAGGGCAAATTTTTGCAAAATTGATTTTCCACTACCTCCTAGAAATTTTGGACCCTTTGTGCTTTTTCCTGATAAGCCAGAAAATAACCCCTGACTTTTTGGTCTGAGGGACCCCCCCGCCCCCAAGGTCGGCCAGTCTCGGCACTCCTACCACATATGTTTTCACTTACGGAGGAACTTGCAATACGATGTTCACAAAAATTAGAATAAACAATTATGATAGAATAGTGTCTGAAACGTGTTGTTAACCGTTTTGTGTCGGCTATGAGCCAGGTAGAGGTTGTTTGAGCCGTGAGACATGAGATGATGACTGCTTACAATAATTGAATGGTGACTTAGTGTTACACTAGGTAGTTAGCAAATCGTCTCAAATTTACAAAATTCCAAATCATACTATATAAGCAGGGATGTGCAAGAGGGGGTGGGTTTACCCCCCCCCCCCCTAGAATTTTGAAAAAATTTAACATAACAGGAGGTATGCCCCCTCGCGAGGTGGCTCGTATTTTGACCTTACGTCTATTAGTGTTTTCTGCGAAGGCGGCAAATATTTTTAGGTTTTTTGGGAATTTTAGGAGTTTTTTTGCGGAGAGATTTTTGGCTTACCACGCCTTTAGACCCCCCCCTCCTAGAAAAATATTGAAAAACCACCCACTAGACCCCCATAGAGCCGCCGAGCTTGCACATCCTTGTATATAAGACACATGAGTTTTGACCATTCTTCAAATTTTCAGGAAATTTGAAATAATTCGTTCATCATTTCATATCGAAGGTACGGAAAAATTTGTTATTTTGTTGATCTTGGCCTTGTTTCATAACAAAGCAGCCCACCTTAGCCAGTTATGGTCAAAAGCGAAAACTTGAGATTTAAAGTCTTTTATTATTCAATTTGCTCTAGCATTTAAATTTTAAAATAATCACACAATACTCACACAACCAATCGATGAACAAATTCTAAAAATAATGATATAAGTGCACCAAAGCATCCTAGTAGAATTCCAAGAATTGCTATTTTAAATATCTTGTCAAGTCCAATTTGTTTCGCACTCGTTTTGGACAAATCCCGATAAACTAAATTAGGATTAGTTTTTGCATAGATATCGATAACAGTGTAGTAAATTTTTTCATCCCGATATTTAATTCCCATCTCTTTTTGAATTTTTATCCTGCAAAATATTATTATATAAATAAATTTAAGAATTAAAATGATCTCACTTTTGATAAATATGTTGATATTTAGAAATATTCTTCGATAAATAAATATAAACAAAATAATGATTATATTTATGTTTAGATTCCTTTAAATTATGATTTGGATATAATAGTTTCAAAAGTTTCCTATGAAATGTGTCCAAAATAATTACGGCTCGTTTATCCCTCACATCATCAAGTAACTTTAAATTAGCTAGGTCAAAACCATTAGATGTATTGATACCAAGCTTATTCTCATAATTTTCGAGCCTTTTATTAAGTATTTTATAGAACTTTGGTTTATATGATTTAATGTGACTCAGGGCCACTCTTCCCGCTATAGAAAGATCATGATCATTGACAATATCTTTGAATGTTTTAGCTGTTAATGATGCCTTTGTCTTGAAATATGTTCTCAATAATAAGCTAGTAAAACATTTTGATAAAATTGTCATGCTCAATATATAGATGAAAAGGAGAAGAAATTTATTATGATTATTATTCGCTCGATTGAATTTTTTGCATGAATTTTGAGTCAAATATTTCAGCAGGATGAAAAACCAGCTGAGAATTGAGTGAATTGCCAAGCCCAAATTGCAAGATATATCAGCTAGAAGTGCTGATGTGATCAAAATTACGACAAGCAAATATAACCATGTCTGAAATTATATTCAAATAATATATGCTTAAAAACTTGTGGAATCTTTGAACAAGAAAATAAAAGTAGATTACCATGGTTGAAAACAATTTGAAATATGATAGGTATGATAATTTATCAAAGAATTTTAAAACACCCAATATCTCTGTGTAGTACATTTGTTCCAGCGCATAATGTACAGTATCATTTGTGTAGTTCCCACCAGATAAAAATTCAGAAAAACATAACTTTATGTGAGACTAAGTTTTGATAGATACAATTAATCAAATGCACATTAAATAGCTATAATTTACTTACATTATCATCCTGGCACCATTTTTTTACAAATGAAATTACAAAATTCAATTTACACAAAATAAATTCAATTATGTTTGATTCGAATCCACCGAAAAATAACTAATTTTAAAAATAAATTAAAAAAATAACATGGTATTTTATCCAACACTTACATTTAAACTAGCAATTACTACTTCTCCTTTTATTTGAACTGGTGTACTTTGATTAGGACATTTATATGCAGTAAAATCATAGCGATTAAGATCTGTAAAAACTTTGAATATTCTAAAATATCTAACTGGGTTATTCTCCATTATACTTTCCAACTATTATCACATTGATTCAAAATATTTAGCAAACTCACTTGAGTCAAATATCAAAATTTAATCGATAATTGTTAGATCCAATCAATTTTATTGATTTTATTTTCATTTGATATAAGATTTTATACAAATGATATAAGATCATTTTCATGCTAATTTAGCAATTGTTTCACATGGCTATTAACCTTAATTGATTTTCAGAAATGAATGTCATTTGTATGGAAAAATGTTTAGGCTAATTTGGAAAATTGAAAATTATTAACTTGATATGTTTATCGCGAAAAACAACGACCAAGATAGTCCCCTATCTGAAGGTATTTTTTCATTTTTGCTAATTTGGTTCAATAAATTATCAAGTTTGAAAAGTTACTAAACTAACCTCGATCATAAAAATATTAAGAAAAGTAATTAATCGAAGTTTTGATATGTAATTTGAGACAGGTATAAATAAAAGGCCTGACATCAGGTGCCGACAAAGCAATCTGTTGTTACGAATTCATTAAAATAAAACATGACTTCCATTTCAAACAAATTGTTTTCAATCACTTATATTCTGGTTATTATTGAAATTACTTTTTGCCAAATACCCAGATGTAAGAAATAAAACTAATAAATGAGATTGATCAATTTAATGTTTTTCGTTAGATTCAAATGAATTGCCAACTCCTGAGCAAGCTAAAACACAGGATGAATTATTTCGAACACTGTCAAAATCTAAGGCTAGTGTTTGGGTTGACACAAACAAGGGCAATGTATTCAGGTAGACAACTAACAAGCTTGATAAATGAATTTGACCTTGATAGTTGTGAATTGCAGTACAAGTGTAGGGAGCAGTAATCTAGAAAGAAAAGGCCAGCCTCAAAATGAACCTGGTGGTCACTCAAAAAATATGCTACTCACCTTGCTAATTCAGCCAGATTCAAACAAACCAATTCAAGCAGTGCCACCACAGGGTCAAGAATCTAACCTTAAACCTATTCTTCTGCTACAACAACAACAGCACGACTTAAGTCAAATAATGCTCGAAAAACAAGAAAAACTCGAGAAAATGAACGTTCAATTGCAGCAACAGGTGAAACACCCTTGCTAACACCCTAGTCATTCACTCAATTACCATCATAAATTATATTTCAAATTAGATCAAAAATCAACACTTACTCGTCCTTGATCTACTGGAACATATTAAGTTATTCTTGGAAGTTATTAGATCGCCAAGTGCAGAAAAATTGTCCAAGGAAAGCCTAGATCTGATGCAACAGAGGTTATCACAAAGAATATCGATACAATTTGAAAAAGAGCACTCAACTTCATCCAGTTCAACCGCCAACGCTGTGGTGACAGCCCTTGAAAATAGAAAACTAAATCGATTGACTGAACCAGAAAATTACCTAACACCTCCCAGACAATCACTATTACCACAGCTCATGAATATAGTCCCTTCTTTTTCCCTACCTGGTAATCCACTTGTTGCCACGAGTGACCCTTCTTCTTTAATTAAAAGCCCAATTCCAATTAGAGATAGCTCTTTACTATTAATTACTAACCCGCCTCCACTGATACCAAGCACAGCTTCACCAAGTAGCTCTTTTTCACCAAGCAGTAATCTTCCCACATCTACCACAGTTTTACCACCATCGAATAATGAAATAAATACTGTGCTACCAAACAGCACGAGCATGCTATTAATGACCAGCACTTCACCACCGGTTACGGCCTTATTCCAAGTCAATGATAACCCATCTCCTATCATAGACAGTCCTGAAGTAAACAGACCCATGTACACTTTGTCAGAAGTTCCAATCGAGAGCCAATATCTGCAATTCAGACCTGAAATGGTATCTATGAATCCACAGAATATGCTGTTCGATAGAAATAGATTTACTGGAGCAACTTTTGGAAAGCTGGAGCTCCAACCGGACTTAAGAACCCTTGCTTATTTATCCAAGAAAAATAAGCTAAAGTTTAACTCAAGAAGAGATAAACCAATTGAAGTGAATAGTGATTCAGAAGTAAAAGGAATATTCAGAGATAAAGTTACATAAATATATTAGCTTGATATTTATTTAAGAAATCAATATTTTAATGTAATTTAATTTTTAAACTTTATCAATTAAACTTTATTTTATAAATATTCAATTAATAAGTTATAAGTTTGTCATTGTTGTAATATTTAAATTTTACTTGACAAATTACGAGCCTCAAAAATATGCAGCTCAAATCAAATAGACTTACTGTGAAGTTTTTGGAAAATTAAAAACCACCTAGACACAAATTCTCTGCATTATACGAAAAAACAAGGTTAGTTTTAATTCAAGTAGAGTTACGATTATTAAACTTTTCAGAAATCAAAATAAGATTTAAGGAACAAGGGGTAAACATAATAGCTCAAATTATTTGCAGGTTTGTCATCCGTCAAACTCATGTGTGATATCCAGAGAATTAACAAGGATCTTTAAATCAGGGGTAGCCAAGATCGACGCCTCTAGAGGGGGATCTAGGGGGTGATTTTTCAAAAAATTTCTAGGGTAGGGATCTAGGGGTGTGATCTTTTGAATTTCCCACCAAAAAATGCTACCTCGCTTCGCTCGGCGAGAAACACAAAGGGGGTTAAGGTAAAAATTTGCAGCCTCGCTTCTCTCGGCAGCAGCGAGGGGGGGGGGGTATACCCGTAATGTTAAATTTTTGAAAAATTCAAAGGGGGGATAATGCCAAATTTTCGACTCTAGAGGGGATATTTTGTCGATCCCCCTTGGTCACCTTTGCTTTAAATTGTGCAAATAAGTGAGAACATGCTAATTATACATCCGAAAATGTATGCATTAATATAAAAATTTGCTCCAGGTAAAGACAATTAGAATTTATTGAGCAGATGGTATTATGTAATTAAACCTTTCTAGGCCAATAAACAAGAATTTGTATAACACTGAATTTTAAATTTAGAAATTAATCATTTTAATCATGGAAAAATAACAGTAATTAAAAAATATATATAATAATATTACATATAATTTTACTAAAAAGATAAGCATGAATCATTTTTATATTGTTATGAACTACCATGACCACTATCAACATAAGTGGGATAATAAATCTAAAATTAGTTCATGAAAAACAAAGTTATAGTCAAAACACGACAAAAATATTTAGATAAATGTCTCGATTACTTCCGTTTCATTGGGTAACTATCAAGTACCTAAGATTTAATCATGTTCATTTTGGCGTAAAGCAAGAAAAGTTATTCATACAATTACAAAAATCAATAAAAGGGTTGAATAAAAAAGATATACGAAAGTGAATGAGTCACTTTTTATGAATCACTCGATGAGATTCCTATAAATTCCAAGACTTTCAAGAAGCTATCAATTCATTTGAAAAGTGAGTCTAACCAAGAACTGACAATTACCTCTGAAGAAATGTCGAGCCAAGATACAGCTGAAAAACATCTGTCGGAACCATCTCCTGCATTATTAAGAGATGGATTAGGATTAGGGTTTAGTGTTAATAATATAAGAGAGGCCATTGAGTTCGCTCATGGCTCAGAGGGTCGGATTGATATCAAGATCACCAACCAATTATCAGAGGACATTGAGGTCCATTTTCAGGGTGGTCGCAATTGTGAGCGTCGCGAACTTCTTCAAAGTGGAATGACCAGGGTCTTCTCCAAGAAGCCAAAAGATGGTCCTCTCCTAAAAACTACTAATTATGAGTGCGAGTTCTGGGCCGGTAATAAGCATGCTAAAATGTTTGTTTACGGCGTGAGAGCACCACGCAAAGGCAACAACTTTGAGGTGAGAGAAGAGGGGGTGTTCCTCATTGAAAAGAAGAATGCTTATAACCTGCAAAAATGGGACCTAGATGAAATCGACTTTTGTACTAAATAATTCGGATAATTGCTCTTAATACAATTGATACTTTCCAGATATAATCTGAAATTTATTTTAATATTTAAAAATTTCCATATTTTAATTATTTTTGATACTAAATAAAACATTAAGGTATATTTAATACATGTATTATTTTAACCGAGTATGTCTTTGAAATGCAATATTTGTTTACTGACTATTTGTTTCAAAACTAATTTGAGAAAGTGATTAAATGCTCTTGTGAGCAAGTTATTATCATCTTTGATAACTATTTAATACAACTTTTATTATTTGAAGGTTGAATGTAAATGAATTCTAATCTGATTCTGGCAAGAGTATTAATAAATAGCTGATAAATATAAACGACTACAAACATTTCATTAGAAGATCTGTCATATAATTTATCAAAAATAAATTTTGCGAGAAGCCTTTTCTAACTTTCAAAACAATATGAGCAATCAACAAATTATAATCAATCAATTGTTGAGATTTACTGTAGAAATATTTTAAATTTGCTAGCTTAATACTAAAATTGAAGCACAAAGTATTCCTTTTTTAACTGTTTCCGGTTTAATTCAAAATATTTAGT
>JAQGCS010002452.1:0-10159 GCA_034702105.1 Fuscozetes fuscipes
TTTTCATTTTTAAATCTCAACAATCAGTCGATTTTCAATATTTAATGAGTAGACTTTCAAACTTAATTAACTGTAATTATGAAAATGTTTTCAATTATTTGACTGCATTTTTTGAGTATTAATTTGTAGACTTAGTGTCGCCTTACGTATTTTGAGGTCCTCATGAACCATTTTGATTAACTTGGTTGATTTAACTGGATTTAGACTGTATTTAGGCCTATTAGAACTGGATTTAGGTTGGAAAACGTTTTTAAAGCAAAATGGCGGCCAATTCAGAATCAATTGAACCAAACGAATGAAGAATAAAGTTAAACATTCTGTCAATAAATATGCGAAAAAATTGATGCAAATTTAATGAGAAGGGTAATTTTCAACATCAAATTGTACACGCTGAAATGAGCTTTATGTTTTCTTCCTTATAGAGTGTTATAATTTATAGACGATTCAAATTTCTTCTTGCAATTATATATTCTGTGTAGGAAATGAATCCGTCCTTATCTGTGTCATAATCGTCCAATAGTTTATCAATCGTTTCTATTAAATAATAGTAAAGATATATAAGGTTTGGTGAAGCTTGGTTAGGCTCGTGAAAATGAGGTAAAGGATATCACGATACATCAGGTTCTTTCATAAAATAACCCAAACAAAATAAATTAATCAAGTTTGTTTAATTCGGGGATGACCAAGCTCGACGGCACTAGGGGGTCTAGGGTGAGTTTTAACCAAAAAGAAGCTGGACCACCCCCTATGTCATTTTCGGGTGAGCTTGCAACCGGGAATTTTGGTATGGAATCGATAGAGGAGATTAGGTTGAACTCAGAAATGGAAAAATTATTCAAAAATGTTATATGGTTCGGCAGCTAGAGGGCCTCAAAGTTAAGAATTTCATCTTCATTTTCTAAGATTTATTGGCATCGAATCTGACTGTCGACCATGCTGAAACGATTAAAGAAGGTCTCATCTTCGAGAAGTCAATAGTTTTCGAATTATGTTAGGTTTTTAAAAATTATAAAAATTCAAATTGAATTTTGAGACGTAATTTGGGGTTTTTCACGTAATTGATGACTTAAACTGATAATTATTTTTAATAAACTATAAATATGAGAAAAATCTGCACCTTTTAGACTATAAATATGAGAAAGTTCAATCTAAATTTTTATTTTTAAAAACCTAACACAATTCGAAAACTATTGACTTTTCGAAGATGAGATCTTCTTTAATCGTTTCAGCATGGTCGACTTAGTGAGATTCAATGCCAATAAATCTTAGAAAATCAAGATGAAATTCTTAATTTTTAGGCCCTCTAGCGGCCGAACCATATGACATTTTTGAATAATTTTTCCTTTTCTGAGTTCAGCCTAATCTCCTCTATCGATTCCATACCAAAATTCCCGGTTGCAAGCTCACCCGACGATGACATGGGGGTGGTCCAGCTTCTTTGAGGCCCTCTAGCGGCCGAACCATATGACACTTTTGAATAATTTTTCCATTTTTGAGTTCAGCTTAATCTCCTCTATCGATTACATACCAAAATTCCCGGTTGCAAGCTCACCCGAAAATGGTCATCCTTCTTTGCCGCCTCGGCAGCGAAGGAGTATACCTGTAATGTTATTTAGTTATTAAATTTTAGGAGGGGGTAACCCAAAATTTTTGACTCTAGGTTCAGAGGTTGACTCCCTTGGGCATCCCTGGTTTAACTCAAATTAAACAAAATTATTAAAAATGACGGAAAACGAGCTCCACTTTCAATATAATTATGTTTAAAACATTTAATAATTAAAATTAAGGGAATTTTTGAGGTAGAGGGACCACTTCACACTCATCTTTTAGATATACAGGTAGGTTTTCCGATAATATACCCATATTGTTTTACAATGGCCTAAATACTGTACTCAAATTGTTTTGAATATTTTAAAATGTTTATAATATGACAGATATTTTTTCAATGAAAAATTGACTCTTTGATAAAAAAGTAATTGAGTACAAACTCGAGTCTTTTTCAAATTGTTCGTTCCATCGAAGTTGTGTTCGATATCTTTCCCTTATATTATAGAACTCCATTGGATCCGCATTTTCCTCATCCGTCTGAACCTTAAATTAAATTTCAATTATGTTTAAGAAACTAGCAACTTGTGAGCCATACTGGCGGCGAATTTGTGGTCACAGCTTCTCTCGATTTGAGAGTATTCTCATCGATCACGTGATTCATTGCGGTTAGAATTTCGAGACCATCCAGAACAAGATTGTTGTCGAAATCGTGCATTTGGAAATAGTACCAATCAAGTTCTTGTTCTGTTGTTTTATTATCTAAATCAATGTGATAATGATCTTTCACGTCTTCTCTTATGTGTCTTGTTAAAAAGAAGAACTTTGAAATGAAATCAAAACTATTTTTTAATTATATTATTTACTCGATATCCGGCTGAAAAAAGTTCTGTTCGTTACTATTGACTATTATTGCAGTCAATAGAATGGCCCACAAATTAGATAACATTTTTTATTTCCAATGAATATGATTTAATCAAAAAAACTTTTAATTAAATGATTGTTTATTCAATAATACATTTTATTGAAGAAATGAGCTTGATGACTCAATCATTTATGTCAAGAAAACTAGAAGCAACGTGTGCTCGACATATGCCAAAGTCTCTGCAAATTGCCTTCAATTGACATTTTAATCAAACCAAAAGTGATTTTTACTAAGAAACTATCGTTTCGATTAACAAATAATTATCTATAAATAACAAAGATGCGGAAAGTCAGCCGCTCCAGGGGGAGTCTGGGGTAGGATTTTTGGCTTTCGGCGAATTGAGAGGATACCAATGATGTATAGTCTATTAGCACTATTAAATCTGCACTATCGCAAAATAGCTAGATTCACAAATTTTAATTCTTGACATAATCTTAAAGCCAGATCTAGTTTATTATCATACAACATGGAAAATATTTCTGTTAATAGTCCAGGTAAGTAAATAAAATTGGATTTGTTTGGCCTAATTTGTAATCTTTTAATAATCAAATGTATCTTTTTTTGACGATTCGTTTGTAAATAAATGAATTAATTTAAAACATGAAATGATTGGCGAAAATGAGTCTTAAAAGCGCTTAAATATCAAAATTCATGCCTTTATTCGAAGGAGTTTTGAGTTTTTTCTCCTGTTTTAAGTTCGGGCTCTCAGTTCTGGTGTGAAAGACCAACACTTCAGTGCAATCGTTGGCTTTAGGTTCGAGTTCATCAATAGATGAAATGAGTTGTTGTAAGAAAAAAGTCTCTTGAAATCCACGATTTACTTTTAATGAAAAATAAGCATCAGGTTTGTTTAACAATAGCTGGACAGCCACTGCAAAGCCTGACATATCGATTGGGAACTGTCTCTCCTTTCTCCACATTGTATTCCAGGCAATAACTTTTCCATTACTGACAATCGGTTTTTCAACAATGAGTCCACCGACGAGACCGACGGGCCATACGGACACTCGTCTCGTGAATCGCATTTCGTCAAACAATTTCAAGTCATAGGTATTGTCGTCGTCCACGAAATAGATGACACCCTTCTTATCAATTAGATAACTATTGTCTCGAATCCACTGAATGCCAGCATTTCTCTGCAAAACTCCTCTGGGTTTGAGCCAATTTGGGTCATTCGACTTGATTTTATATTGCAGTGGAGTCAATACATTTAAATGAGTCACATTGAGCTCACCATAACTCTGCATTTGTTTTATAATTTTGGTCACTAATTGTGTCTTATGTTGAGAATCTTCGACAAGAATCCAATGAATATTTTTAGCCAAAAGTAAAGTATGTGAGAGTCGAATGAGTTCTGCCTTTTGGACGAAACGGTCGTAAGTGGGAGTTATGGCATATATTGTGGGAAGTGATGACTCAGTGGACACAACTCTCACATCGAATCGCTTTAATCTCTCACTCCTTTGAAAGTCATTTAAACAAACTATGGATCAAAAAGTTATCGACAAAACCTAATTTGAAAATGAGATCCATTTGTGAATAACTCACTTGAATTGAAGCCAATGGAGACAAACAACAGAAATATAATAAACGAGGAAAGTATTGCCAAAACTTTGTTTCTATTCCTCATAAAAACTATAATTTTGAACGAAATTAAATCATTGTTTGATTCGTTGTTTTGCTGTCAAAATATTGGAACTAATGTTGAATTAAGACAATCAGATGGCGGTAATGGAGTGGAGTATGGAATTGGTTTAGAGCCGGTTCAACAAGAAGTTGATAAGTGGTGGGCCGAGTCATGAGCTCTGCTCACTTCATATGACATCTGTTTGAGTAGAGCTCCTCAGAAGAGTGTGGTTTGTTGTATGCTGTGCTGTGTAAGAAAGACTGATCCAATGAATGGTTCATAAGATGCCTTTGAAGACTCATTGAGTGCTTTAAACAATTTGAAGCCAATGGCTGTGAATGTATTGAACGGACTGTGAATGCAGTGAACGTTGTTTTGTTTGAAAATTCATTTGATTTGCAGTACTTTTAATTAAAGTCAACTCATATTATATTCTGTGCAGTCGTACAACAAGTTTGCAATTATTGCGATCATTTGGTAGTAAAGAGGGGAAGGAATACCTGGCATAAGACAGGCATAAGAAGGCAGTGAAGATATTGGACGAGTCTCTCATTGTTTATGTTGTGCTCGCATTAGTTGTTCGGCAAGTTTTGCACCGATTCTCAATCTGGTATTCAATGAGAAAATGCTGACCCAAACCATAGACTTAAGACTTGCTTTCACTGCCATATAATGACAGGTGAATAACCGTTATTTCATTATATCATTACATTATTGTCTTAATTTCTTAAACCATTTCTCTCTAATTGATTGCACAGAAATGAAAAAACTTTGAGGAAAAGTGTCGACAATTTGTTTATATTTTGGATTCACTTCTCATTTGTTTTTGTATTCATATTAACAGAAAATATTGAAAACAATATAACTTTTGTGAGAATTGCTTCAAATTTAATGATTGTTAAGTCAAGTGAAACAAGTCTTGGATTATATACCATATAATGAAAGATATCTTTGGCTGGAAATGAGTGCCACTTCGAGAACCACTACTTTCATGAAAAGTCCTCTGGTTATATGGGTAAGTTATTACCACTGCTTATTGTTTTTACATGAATTTAACTTTGATGGGATGGCAACCAATGTTAAGTCGACAAAAGCAATGTTGTGCTTTTAGTCGTACCTGTGCTGTAGTGAAGACTAACTTTCATCAAAATAATTGTCTTTTTCATGGGAATCGTAGCAGTGTTTGCGTTACAGGACTGGCACTCAGCCCCAGGCAATGCCATTGTGCTGTACTTTTCAATTAGTTGGTTGTGGAGAACCGAACCAAACATAGGAACAGAGGGTAGACTCCAATAACTGTTGTCTTCCATTTTTGTGTAATTAACAATTTATGACATTATCGACAATACAAACGACTATTGATTTTTCCATAAAAGCATAACTCAAACAAAAATAAAATATAAGTCTCATTAGAGTCATATAAATAAATAAATGCAAATGTATTGCCGACACATATAATGTATATTTGCTTTTGGATGTCATTTAATTGAGATTTATTGCATCGAAAGAGAAGATGAATCTTTGCCACTGATTCGCATACAATCTGTTTGTTTTCACACTTTCATTAATCTTATGATTTGTTTCAATAATTTCTTGATATTTACTTAATATTCGCTTTCATTCATCAAATATAGCTTAAAATAGTCTATAAAATAGAGTTCACATTAATATCTCAATCAGTATTTGTGGCGATAATTAATTGAAGATTGATCTGAGATATCTTATATTTCAAGTAATCAATTGATTTAATTAAATAATTGAATTAAATGTGTCAGACATTAACCAGATTTGGCTGTTATTCGTTTGATCGACTCATTGATTGATTGATTGATTGGATTTGTTGGCAAAGAATTACAACTGAATTAAGTGTTGAAAAAATATTTCTCAATTTTGTTGTAGTGATAGGTCTGAAACAAATAGTGAAGACATTACCCAAACAGTACTTAATTAAAACTCAGAAATAATTTTTGAATTTACAACCAATTAAATTAAGTTTGTTTTTTGAATAAAACTTTTGGTTATATTGTTGACAATCAGAGCCAATAAACTGCATATTCAGTGTTTTTTGCAAACATCGCACAGAATTGGGCAAAATTGAAGACAATTTGCATACAATTCTATGTTTTGCTGAGTATTCGTGACTAACAAAAAAGAGCTGAAAATGACGCAAACGGTGTACCAAATGCTAAGTCATTCAGTTTTTATGCAGTAAAGCATAATATAAAATGTAATTAAAATTTTTAATTTTTTCTGGTATTAAAACTCGAGATTAAATTGAGATAAATTTCGTTTAAAAAGCGATGCTTTGAATTCAATCGAAATTTTTCATTACTCGATTAAAATGAGTCCCAAATATAGGCCAATGAGTTAATTGTCTGAAATAATTAATTTCTTTATATTCACTATATTTATAAAAATTCAGTCTAATATTAGGAGAATTCTTATTCAATTCATTGGAGGTAACCTCCCATTCAACTCATGCTAATAATAATAATAATAATGCAATTCAATAGAAATCGTTTATTAAAAGCAGACATTGGCAAGGGGTAACCCTTAGGGGTTAGTCCAAAATTCTTTGACTTCAAGAATTCTAACCATTTAGTCATCTTAACTCCTACCTGAACTCATATAGTATCATGGTAGAAGATGTTCAACAAAAATTGTCTTGATGGCTCTGGTTCTCTGAAAATGGGGAGCCTGCTAATGTCTGATAACAGAAATGTTTTATAGGGAATCAAAATGATTAATACATTGAATTATTTGTGCGCACAATAGTCTTAATCAAAGGCTTAAGTGTCAAAAGTCGTGATCGACTCCACCCTTTATTAGCAAACAATTTATATAAATCATGAATTACAGTCTTATCTCGATTTAAGAGATTCCTCGGTGCAGCCAAAATTACTCCCTTAAATCGAATTTTCCTTATATCGAATTACTTTAAGATTACATAGGAGCGGTGCTTCAGAATTCTGTCTCTTAAATCGCAGTCTTTTAAATCGAGATCAGACTGTATTAACTCATAGAGTATTTAAGTTAGATTTTAATCATTTTATATAAAATAATTTGATTCATATATTAAACGTTAATTTAGTTGAATTTCATTTAAATATTGATAACTTGTTGCGCTGTCAAAGACGACTTTTCACATGCAATTTACTACTTGCAAATAGAGAGTATGTTTGACGAGGATTTTGATCTATTTTCAGTGCAACCAACTTAAGAAAGTTGTAAAAATAGTACTCGGATTGAATCTTTTTTAACAAATGATAGAAATTAATCGATTTTATCGTATATTTATTTTAAACATTTATCTGATAATAAATTTAAACTGATTTATATTAAAGTCGTTTAATTTGAAGAAAATGTTTTTTTGTCGTTTATTTGATTTCATTTTTCATTTGAATATTCAGTAATATCTTGACATTTAAGCAAAATATCATTGCAATGATTGATCATTTGATAGTGTCATACAATTGAGTGATGTCTTCAAACGCTTCATTGCTTTCATAAAATACTTTTCCATCAAGACTTCAATGACTGCATTATTGTTTAAGGCTTTACTATACCCCTATAAATACGAGTATAAAAACTGAATTAGTTGTTATTTTTGCACTTTTCCAACTCTACGCGAATTTCTCACAAATTAGAAGCAATTAATGTAATAAAATATTTTATTATTAATATATTTGTCAGAAAATGCGGTTAAAAAAGATCTCAAATTACATTTGATATTCAATAAAACGAAACCTCTTTGTTGTCAATTACTTACAATTGCGAGCAATCGTGAGAATGACTATAAATACTTATTCACACTAATCTAGTTCATTATCCTAATCTTCTAAGACTATATTGACTGTCGAGTGATTCAACTCTTATCAATTGATTGGAAATATTTTTGTTTCTTACAACAATTTCGCAAAGATTTAATATTCCAAATATATTCCAAACAATTTGTGCAAATTGTAGGCTTCACTGAAATTATCTTCATTTGATTTATAATTGAATTAATAACTTGGTATAATTGAGCGTAAACTTATATTTGAAAATTGTTAACAAAATTTGGGAAATATATAAGAAAATCATGACTTGTAATCACATTTCATTGCTCTTAAATGAACTTAAATAGAGTTTGCATTCATATAACAAACGAAAGACTGGATCGAAGATACAGGAAGTCCAACCATTTCTCAGTTTAAGCAATAATTCAATTTTCTTTTTACCATTTGAAGCAAATTCTGGTTTTATACACAACACTATTCCTTAAATGATTACTCACTTCGGCAAAGGCTTCAAATTATAGAACAGTTTTTATTTGTGTTCACTTTTGATGAGTGACTGTATATCGAGTTCAATATTTTTGCTCAAATCCTAATTCTGAGCTTTGGTTTATCAAAAAACCATTAAATCGATTGAGAAATGTTATTACGATTTGTCAAATGAATAGCACCTGCTATCAAATACTCTCAAATTTCTTATCTCTTGCCTAAAATAATGTATCGTTTAATAGCAATTGCTTTAACATAAATTACATGGTTGGGCAAGGACATTCAATATATCAATCGATTATAATAAATAAGTATATTCTTCATTTTATACATAAATTAAAGTCTGCACAATTTATAGAAATTGAACAAGTTCGTCATTTTTCACAATTTTGCAACATTTACATAAATAATGTTTAAAAGATCTAAAGTTGAACGAGGGCACTTGAATAAATTTGCAACCTTGAGAAACAACAATCTACAAAAAGTCTCAGGACAATATTTTTAGCGAAAAGGACAAAAGAATTGACTATAATTTGTAAAATTGAAAATTTCGTCACAAAAATAGTGCAAAAATATATTTGAAGTAAAAAAAAATAGGATCATGCTATAAAAATAAACTCAAACATAAATTTAATAATAAATAAGTGTTTTGTTTTTTATTGTTTCCTTCAAATTATCCAAAACTTGCACTAAAGTTATTACATGAAAACAATTGAGAAAAAACCACAAAAAACAAGTTTTATAAAAAATAGACTTAAGAAATAATGTGAGACAACCATTAAGTAAGAAACTGATGAATCGAAACGAGTGGTCACTTGTGGTCATTCAGTTGCCATTCAATGCCTGATTGAGGACAAGTGAAATAAAACAATAGATAAATGACTAGAATCTCAGCTTTGATTCTTTGTTTTTGCTAGATATTGGAGTCATTTATCTGTTGTTTTGTCTCATTTTTGACATTAATGATTAAGTTTATACCAATCGAAGCAATAATTTGAGTTCGGATTAAATCTAAATTACTTTATCCATAAATTCATTTTTGTAAATATGATTTGATTTTGGAAACATTATTTTGGTAATGCTTCCTGCTTAGATTAGAATATTTTGCATGCAAGTTTCCTTAAATCTAAAAATTTGATTCCTCATTAGTTTGATTGTATTTTTTGATTTGAACATTTAATTTAGAGAAATGTATTTTTGGAATCACTTGATTTCGATAGCATTCATATATATATATATTCATATACAACCATACCTTTAATATAGGAAAGTGCTTTTTCATTGTTTTCACCATGATAATCTTAGAGTATTTTGATGAAATTTTTTTCCAACTATGGAATTTGTCTAACTATCTTTATTTAAAATTTTTAAAATTTGCTAGTTTATTATTCTGTTAAAATGCATATTCACATAATTGCCTCTAACTTTAAAATTAGATAGGTTAAGCCAAAAAATTTTTCAGAATAAGCAAGCTCATTTATCATTCAAAAAACTACTTTGAGCATTTCTTTTTAAACTTTATAATTTTAAAGTTAACGCACTTTGTATTTTTAAAAATAAAAAATACAATTGTTGATATCTTATCAATGAGCCAAGGTAAAATATTGAAATTTTACTAAAATTAAGATAATCTGATACACCTTTAAAAACTATGATGATATTTCATATTGTTTAAATATTTTGGTTGTAATAAAGGGATATGTTTACTGACCAATACAAGTCACGCAAATAAAACCCGTTATCGGAGATTTTGAATAACTCTAAAACTACTCCACTAATAAACATATCCCTTTATTA